>JARJDV010011462.1:0-66834 GCA_030264675.1 Anaulacaspis nigra | reverse complement strand
CGGCGTGGCGGTGTGTTTTCAAGCAGGAGGCGGCAGACGTGCTAGTGGGGTCGCGGCAGTTCAGACGTGTGCTCTTCCTAACGCGCAAGCCCGGCGACAACGGAGTGCAAAGGGTTAAAACAGGAGCATATCCGCCTCCTTTTTTAATTTTTTAAGGCCATACGGGAATGTATGCTTCCTGCTGGCCCACTCCATGCTCCGCTCCCCGGCAGATCGACCAGCTAGAACCAACTTCGATGTGTGTCTGTCTCCACGTTCCCGATAGATCTCGGTTTCTGACGTCATTTGAGGAAGCGCCCTCAAATATCGTGCTTAGACTAAATCTAGGCAGTAAGTGCTTGATTTGCAATCAAGCGCTATAATGAGTATATCCTCTTGAAGGTAAGCGTGTAATTGGATATTATTTTTCAAGTTTTTGGTGGCATGAGACTATTTATTTTTTCAAAACTAACACAGGACCCAGGGATTCAATTTATTTTAATGTTATCTGATTTTAAAGCATTTAGTCATAAGACGCATGCCTGAAAAGATAATAAACATAGCTCATTGAAGTTAAAGAATTTTATAGTTTGAAATTGTATTTTGTAATAATGTAAAAACTGATACATTGTTATGAATTTTCAAATCAATTACTGTATTTACAAGATTTCCAATTGAATGGTTTACGTTTTAGAAACCTTATACGCTAAACACAATTCTAATAAAATATTGATGAATGTTTCTTAATATATAAACACTTTCTTTTTAGTTAATTTCACCATAAGTAAATTTCATAATCTCGTTCATTTTTTCTTATAAGAGACCATATTCTATAATATATATGCACAATTCATATTTGTATTTACAAAAAATAGTCAAAATACGCATGATTATTTATAATTGTAATCCGTAATTAGAATTGAGTATAAAACGAGCAACGTAAAATCACTGGACGTGACGTGAAGTTTCACAAAAATGCAGTTCTGTTACTATAAATATTTTAAAACTAACATTTGATTGGCAATGCAAAAAGAAAAGTTAAAATAATATACAAAAACGACGATATGTAAAAAATAGTATCAAAAAAATATTAACGTTAACCATTATCATGGTTGTATGTAACTAAATAAATAATGAGATAATAAAGCATCACTGAAGAGAGACTCTTAGAATATCAACGAAATCTAATTCCTAAAATTTTATCTTGGATTAACCAGATAACTCAAGACGCATTCTCGATAACTAACTATTTAAAGCTGCAAAATGGCATTGCCAATGAAATGCTATAATCAGTATTAAATTTATCTCCACCTAATTCCTAAGCTATCGGACCATTTAAATTGGAACCCCTTTAGTGCCTTTGCGTAAATATCTTGTGACACAAACAGATATTGTAGTATTGTGTTTACGATTCATATTTATAAAACACGTTCCATCAGCAAAAAAACGAGGCACTCAAAGAGAAGAGATCGTGAAGTTATTCAAACGCCGTACCACGCGAGGCAATAATTAGCATATTGAGTTCTAATAGTTTATCCTTATATTTTATCCATAATATATGAGTTTGATGAATAGGAACGTTCGTTTTCGGTGTACTCCGGACAATTGGACATCTATTTCGATTGATGCGAAGTTTGGCGAGTCATCCATTGAGCAGAGATCATATATCTAGGCGAGGCACGTACGTCTTTTTTAGTCATTGACGACGTCGCTAACAACATCTTAACTATCATAAGTTCAAGCATTTTATATAGTTACACATTTGTTTCACATTGAGGCCCTTATTGTTGTACTAAGATTCATTTAAAAACTTCTAAACAGCAGCAACATTTTTAATCGATCTCACCGGTCAATGAATGAATCGCCCACATTTTCGAAAACATAAAATACTGCGCCTGTACGAACGCGCTGCAGGAATAACTTCAGTCGCTCTATATCAGCCGACGGAGAATTAAGTAACGTGTCCTAAAATGTTTCAAACAGTCACCTGATCGATCTTGCGCTAATATCACAGAAGAGCACGGTATATCCTCTTGTTATAATTTTCGTCATTTCGTTCGTTTGTATGTGAATATAGGGTGGGTATGGAACACTCAGTCCTGACAATAAATGTTGAGATGTCAGAACTGGTAGAGATCAGGTGACTGGCGTGGTCAGCATGCTGAAGTATCTTCTCCTCCAAGAGTACATGCTACATTCTCTAGTCGATGACTCAGGTGCTGGCGATTGCATGCTAGATCACAATCCAATGCTTCGTATATCTATATGAAAACCACAAATACAATCAATAAACGTTCAGTCCGATAAAAACATAATTATTGTTATTCGACTGTTTACCTGATCCCTGTATTTCGTAACGTAAATGTATAGCTCCTTCAAAGCGGCCACTGTATCAAATTCATCAGCGTGCTGGGTTGATAGGAGTTGCATTGCGGAGCACATTTCTTGATCGGTGATTGTATGCTGCGCCGCAATCGTATTGTAGAAATGAGCAACCATTTCACGATAGCGTGGAATGTCCTGCAACTTCTCCAATAAGTAACATTGAACGACCTTATTATATTACGAGACGACTCACCTTCGCAAATAATAATTTATTCGATGGGGAGTCTTTACCGAGGCGATGCTCCATTGTTGAACACGAATCCATAAACGTTTGGGCGATGACTGAGAGGCAGGAATCTAGCGTTTGCGTTTTATTGATATCGAAAATAAAATCTGGATTCTTGATGAAATTCAACCAGAAGCGGAGTGGAAGACTATTGGATTTCCATGCGTGTACGACTTCTACGTCTTGAATATTATGCCGTATCGCCGCCTCGTCCAGCAGATCGAAGAGCCATTTCACAGCAGGTGGTAGGGCATCGTTTGCTGTGAGAATAGTGCAGAAGAAATCATCGACAAACTTCTGAATCGTGCCCTTCGTCGCCAATAAACGCGTGAGGAATATTTCCGGAATGGCTTTATGCGTTCGCTCCGATGACTTGGTGGAATATTGATGATCATCGATTGGCTTAACGAGGTGATAGATGCGCGGATTTATGCCCATCTCCACATCGCCGTTGGTGGGAATGATAGGCATCTGCGCGTTATTATAGTAGATGCCCGACACGCAGTTATGGCACGGTTGCTTGCAATTGTTGAAACTGTCATTTTGCCGCGAGATCAACGACATGACGGCGCTTTCTTTAACGCCATAGTGCGCCAACGTATTCAGCTTCTTCCATCCGTTGATCGTTTTCGTTGTGACGTCTTCATCCTGTAGAGTTAAATGACCGCCACGACCGTGCCGCCATTCCAGATCGACCTCGTAGATAGATGGGCGCAATGAGAACGGCGTGTTTTTGTACAATGCGTCCAATATTTTCGACTTCACCTGACTCACAGTGTCGCAATCAAGCACTTTGCACTGAATCTTCTCGTCGAGATCGTCTTGCACAATGTGCAGCGTAACGACGCTGTGCTCGATTTGCTCGCGAAGTAAGCGTTCCTCCGATAAGGAGTAGCGCGCGTCGTGAGTAATTGCATCAACAAGTCCCTTTTCAATTTGATGTTTGATCGCCTTAAAAAGCAGGAACAATGACGAGCCGGCGTACTCCTTCAAGTAGGAATACATGCAAAGTGCCATCCAATTTGTAAGCATCTTTTCAACGACACTCTCCGTGCGGCGTAGCATTAATTGCGGATGCTTTGTGTTCACCGACTTTTCCATTAACCGCCATAACAGGCATTTCAGAATATCAGTCGCGTACTCCATTTTATCCATTAGCACAACCATAAGTAGCGATGCGACGTTCACTCTACATTAAAATAAACAACGCTTAAACATTACAGACCATTTCATCAACAAGTTGCGTGCTACTCACTTGTCACGAATGTTGAACGACTTTTGCATTTCCAGCGTTTCAATGAATCTCAACAAAAAGTGCTTATTGTTTATTAGCTGCTCAAATTGTAACATAGCTGTATCATAATTAGTTCGAGGACCATTAATGCGAACCTAAAATAAAGAACTAGTTGTTAAAGATTATTACAATAAATTAAGCATTACCTTTGGTGAATTCAAAATAGGATGAGCACTCACACCAGGAAAGAACACCTTCATGATGTAGCTCGTGTGATCGAGCGTGGGAATTCCTGAGTTTTCCAGGTCGGCCGTCAAATCGGTCATATCAGTCTGCAGCTCCGCAAAAGCTTGTTTACATTCAAAGCGCACATTACTTTCCAGCGTATCCATTTGTATTTGTATTCGCTTATATTCACGCTCCGCTTGCGTTGATTTTCGCCGATACACGATAAGTATGGCAACAAAGAAAATAACGAAAAGTCCAACGCCGACAAAAATCATAACAATTGCCTCTGCCGGCAGTGCAAATGGTTTCAGTACATCGTATCGGAGATAGCCTATAGAAAAGCGTAAACTGCGTCCAACGCGCACCACAACCAATGGCAAATTCGCTTCAGTCTGCAAATAAAAAGGTGCATTGGTGCAACATGCACACGATAAAAATTACATTTCAACTAACCTTAATTCCATTTTCGTCTGTATCTGGTGGCTGGTGTTCAGGTGGCGAGCAAACTAGTTGCGTCATTGCGAGGCTGGTCACATTGCACGCCCGCGGCCCAATCGTGACCACCACGTCCGTCTCATCACTGGCCATATTGAGGTTTTCGCCTTCTATCACGAGCGTATCGCCTTTGTACAGCTTGACCTGGTTTTTGAACCTGAAGAAATGCGGATCCTCGACGTACAGCAGCTGGCTGCGAAGATTGGCAAAGTGCTTCTCCAGATTGCGCACTGATATCACCGTGTCCATCACGAACGCTATTCGCAGCACAAGTTGCGTTTCCGGATTCACCGGGTGTTTGTGCGCGGAACGCTCAAATCGTGTCGCGTGAGTTGTATAAAACAATCGTGTGACGGCCGGACTGGGACATTCCATGAGATTGGCGTTGAGCACTTTGCAAACGGTTTTGTTAATCGGTATGGGATCGTTGTAGGAGTACACCTCCATTTCCGGCTTCTGTATGCTGTCGAGATTGGAGCCGTGCACAAATATCATGCGGCCGCCCGACGCAAAGCTAGTCAACGGCTTAATCTCCATTATCGTCGGGTCTTGCGTGTAATTGAACGGATTCCCTTCCAGCGTTCTATTTGCGCCGTCAATGCTCAACGTTATTTTGGCAACGTTTGTCGGCCGCGCTGCTTTTGATGTGATGCACGTCAAACGCGAACTAGACGCCTGAGTTAAATTGACTTCGCATATGTAATCATCAAGGTACGCGGTGATTTCGGAACCAATGTTAAGGTACTGGCCAGTTATGGCGAGCTGAGTCCCGCCCGATTGCGGGCCGCTGGTCGGAAAGAGGCTTACCAGTCTTATATCCTTATAGCTAAATTCCACCGACGACTCGGTGAAGCCGGCCTCGTTGCCGACGATAATCGGGGCAGTCATTTCAACAGGCGATGGCCCCGTAATGCACTGAATGCGCACCGAGACCTCGTAGTTGTACAGTTCGCACGGTACATTCCCGATGCGAATTTTGCCGCTGACGTCTTCGCTCTTCAGGCCCAAGTTGCTTCCCTCGATTGTCACCAAAGTGCCCCCCTCAATAGGGCCACTCAACGGCTTAATCTGCATAAAAACAAAGCGTACAGCACGATCAATTGCGTGTTGTTTATGCCATTGTTCGATTCGAGAGTGGAGTGCACGCCAACACGCGCACCGCACCACTCTTCGCCAAGATCGAAACAAAAGCGCGCTCGCACAATATGCATGTGCACATACGTACCATGTCAATGCGCGGCTTGGGGCACTCGACGTGCGGCGTCTCCATGCAGGACTCGCTGTACGTACACGCATTGCCGCACCATGTGCACTGGTACTTGGAATTGCGCGTCACGCATAACGAACAATCGGCGTGCTCCCGATGAGATCCAAGTATATCACATTTGTACAGCACGACGTTCATTGTATCGATATGATGATTCCGATTCCATACAACGTTCACGCTTGCCTCGTATTCGCCGCTGTTCGCTTCATATGAATACTGAAAATGAATGCCATTGTTATGTCAGCGCCCTTTTGTTTTACTTTGCTCCGCATCGAAGGACTCTTCAATGCTCTGAATCATCAATAACCCCGACAAATTAACTTACAATTCGCTTTTCGCACACGATATAGCGATTCGCGTCGACGCGAGCTGGCACCAGCATTTTCGCGCCTTCGATATTTGTGATGCATTGGAAGCCGGTGTGGCCAGCTTGCGGATGAGGTAGATTCTCTACTTCGAAAACCATCTCCTTGGGAACATTGTTCGGTAGTAGAAAGATATCTTTGCGTTTAAAACGCGGACAGAAGTTTGCGCCATGATTCGGCAAATGTACGTGATTCTAAATAAAAGAAAGTAATAAAAATTAACAAGCGCGGTAGCGCAATTGATGTATCACTTACATTCTCACCGCTGATAACAGTGCGCTGACAAGAGGACGTATTGTGTGTGCATTTATTTTCATAGACGCACCAGTTGCAAGACCACTGTGACTGAACGCAGTCCATGCATTTCGTGTGCTTAGAGCAATCATAGTAAGCGAAATTGCGTGAAACAAAATCTTTATTTGTTTCGGAGGAGCGCACGCTAAGCGGTACGAGTACATGATCCTGTTTAAGCGGAATAGGGGGTCGGGAACTGATGCTCGGTGTTGAGCAGGATAGGCCGTAGTCTGTGACGACGGCGTCGATTGGCTCGGCTGTGCCAAACACACACTTGTACTTTGCGCCGTATGGCAATTCGGGCAGGGTGCGGATTGTAAGACGGACTGTAGTTATTTGATTCGATGGTATGCGATCGGGATTTACTTGCTCGAAGTCAATGCATTGCTGGCCGGTGCCCAACGATAGCCAGCGGGGTGAACTGTGCGCTGCTTTCTGACACGCGTTCCGCACGGTGCACCTACGGAGAATTCGCAATGGAAAAATTGAATTAATTATTGCAGTAGCCACTAATTGCATTTCCGCGTAGTCCGGATATGTTAGACCGCAAGCGGCTCCTTCTTATTATTATTATGACATTACCTCTTTTCCAGGGAGCACCAGCCGCAGTACGGATCTTTCGATTCCAAGCACGATGAGCAATTCGTGTAACTGCTGCAGTGTTCGACGTTAATTTTCGAGATCTGCAACATAAGCGAATTATATACGTTTATATTAAATCGACAGGAAATGTGCGCGCAAATTCGATGAATCGTACTTTAGACGTCGACAACACGTAGAGATAATCTCCATTCGGTGACAATTGCGTATCCGGCAAGATGGCATTCCCCGTATCAACGTCGACTTCCTCATACTCGGCAGGCGTCGGCGTCGACAGCAGCACTTTCTTGATGCGTCCTTCAGTCGTTCCGAGGAATGCGAGAACGTGCCGGCCGGTTGATGCGGTGGCAACGGCAGACAGAGACGTCTCATTGAAGACAAGCGCAGCGGTGGTGACAATCGGCGTGACACCGGAAATCTTGAGTCCTGCTTCGCAGAAATTAGGAACATTGCCGGCGTTTCCCGCCGACGGGCATTTGCCATCCTGTATCGGGCCCGAAACGTATCCCATATTGCGATACTTGACGCTGCCGTTGAAGCACATGTGTATATTTTCATTAAACTTGGCTTCAATCTCTCGTAGCGGATACAGGCATAATGCCGAATTGGATTGCGCCTCATTCGTTATGCCTTTCGAAGGACGAAATGCTGTTACCAACACAAGAGACCCAACCTGCAGGCCAAGCGCAGTCGCCAATTCACTGCCGGCTGTGGCGAGTTTAGCATCTTGCACCAAATTGTACTTTTGATCGCCGAAATTGCACTGCAGCGTTACTTCCGTATAGCTGTCGTAGTTGGCATCGTTGATGCAAGTCCTAGCCAGACGCGATACATAACCCTGCTCCTCCTGCCCGGGCAAATGCGACTGTTTCTGAACGATGAGGAAGTACGCGTAATCGGTCGCATTGAAACCGAAAACGTATTGGACGAGAAAATGATCGCGATACTTAACGTCGATATTTAAGAGGGACTGCTTACTGAAAGAGTATTCGGCAAAATCCAGTGTATCCAAATCGCGACTGGATATTGCGGGTACGTCGTGCCTGTATTCGCCATTATTCGTAAACGTGGTACCCACGTACATAATGTTTGAGCGCGCCCAAGGGTTATAGCGTCGAGGGCCAATGTATGCGTACGTGGAGGCAGCAGGATCATTAGCTGCTATACTCATCGGGATGAATTCCTCTTTACCGCTGATGTTGTCCAACTTGTACTTGTAGCATGCGCCTTGCATCACCGATCCGCACGCGATGATCACACGCGACTCCGGCTCGATGAGCAAAATCTTGTTGTAGTTATCCACGAGGGTTGTGTGGATCTCCGCATCGTGGCAGCCGGTCGCGTGACAAGAAGGACTGTCATTCTTGGGCCCCGTGATTACCTGATGCTCGAGCGTTAGATTGCCGCTCAACTGCAGCAGACGATTTTTGGCGGCGGCGTACACTCGTCCCGTGGTGCGGTCGATGACCATGTGGCTGAAGTGCAGCAGGTTACCGCCATTGTCCACCTGCTGCTGGCTGGGTCCTGGACCGGGGTACTGCGCGACGAGCACGCCGCCGCTGACACAGCTACCCCATAAGCCCACCACCGCGACGACCACCAGCCAGAGGTGCGCCACGACTGCAGCTCCTCGCCGGCTGGCCCTTACCACCATGAAGATGCCGCGTGCATGCCACCGGCGCGCACAATTGTCTGCATCACTGCAACAAAAAAACGCAAACACACCGTCAGTCTATCTGCAAATAAACACGCAACTGATAAAATGTGCAACTTTAAACATGCATCAATAAAACTTCTCGTGCGGTTGCATTTGACAGATATAGTGCGCGATAAAAATGATTTCGAAATAAGTACGAGCGCGCAATGCAAATAAGAAATACGATAAGAGCACCCTCCGGTAACGGCAATTTCGTCGTCATTCATACGCGCCAGCATGCGGTAAACGCGTCGTCGACTCGTCTGGCTCGTTACTTATTTTTAACAACATTCCCTCCACCATCGCCGCGGCCGCCGCCACATCTACGACGCATGAAAGTTTCACCACTTAAAAACTTGCAAAAGGTCCCACAACAACAAACTTTAGAGCCCCCACGGATGCGCACGAAGGCGGCGAAGCATGCCGCGAAGACGAACGTCGCGCAGCAGCACTTAAATAATTGAAAAGCCGCAATGGACACGCCGCGCACAATTTAATATACCTTAATGACAAAGCGTGTTCCGGCGCTGAATGCATGATTACCCCACGGCTGTCACTTCTTCGCTCCGCTCTAATGAATTGATGCGTAATAATATGTCAAACGTTCCGCGAAAACTCAATTTGCGTCCAGCGCACTCGCCCATTCGATATGACATCGGGACGATCAGTGACAATAATGCATAGTGCGGCACTATTCTGAATATTATTCGGGGATTTGAATTGAGCGATTCGAACACGACAAATGTGCTCGTCGATAGCGCATGCTGGCAATGCATTGAAGTGGGGCGACGACGAGAAGACAAGTCGTAACAAGTCCCAACGATTTGTTTTGGCTGCGCGCAAAAATATTATTATGGCGATGCGCTGCTGCTGCTGCAATCCAATTATTTCGGTTTTTCGCGCACACTGAAACCCCCTGCGGCGCGCAAAGTTTCCACTCCTCGCGGAAAAATTGTTCCGTAATTATTTCTAACAAGTCTACGTCTGCTGCGGGTTTTCTTCCACGCGCATCCTGCAATCGAATACGCAACTGATTAAGTAATTTTTTAATCATAACTTTGCGAACACAACAAATAAGAGGCGTGCAGTCGTGTTAATAAAACGCGCAATCTTAACAGAAAGAACGAGGGAAAAGAAATATCCGAAAGTCGCGCACCGCCAAACAAGGGGGTAAATTTAATTAAAGCGCGTCGACAACGATGGAAGCCAGCGCGCGCAAGACGCGCTCAACAAACAAGTGCGAGCCAGCCGAACAGCGGCGGCGACGACGACGACGCTCTTTTCTCGTACGCCCGCACACTAAGTCGATAGGATTATATGAGGAATGAGTATTTCGCACTGTTATCATTACTCATGCCGTTGAGTTGAATGCTTGCAATGAACAATGGGGGCGCCCTGCCTGCTATTACGATTTGGGTGCGCGACGGCGGCAACCGTGGCGGTAGCGACGCAATGAAGAGAAGCGACACGGTGGCGGCGGCGGCACCGACCACCCGTACTTGTAGCGCGCACGTAATTCAACATGACAACAGTCATAACATCCATACATAATAAGAATTGCTACGTCGCTTTACATAACAAGCAAGAAGAAGGGCGAAGCCAAAACGAATCGAAAGGAAAAAACGCAAACGAAAACATTTTCCGAGAGTTTGCTTTTCAGGCGGGGGCGGCGTGCTCAATGCAGTATTATTATTAATATTAGCGCCGCCACCGAGGCTGCTTATCGCTCAATTTCGAATCACACGGAAATCGGGCAATCAAACAATGGAGCGCACTGTGTTTGCTTAACAATCTTCGCATTTATACGGAATCGCTGCGCGCAATAATCAAATTGATTAGGGCCAATATTGCTACGAGAAAGGCATTCCTTGTTAATGGCTGATATGAACTGCATGGTCCACTATCCTATCGAACGAGATCGTGTTTTGCGTTGCCATAAAATCCGGCCGCCTGTATAAATTTCATTCTAGTCGACATAGAGGCTCTGCATATGACATGCGTTTGTTTGGTAATTGTTTCAGAACAAAGTTATTAAATTTACACTAGCTATAATGCGACCGAATGCCTATTTAAGCCATATAGAGCCATAATCTTGATGATTTCAAGTTATGATAACTAGAATTATTTAATTAGATTAATATTTGATGTATATTCAACAATTACACACTAAAATATTCATTCTAATTACATTCGTATCTTGCAAACTCGATAATTTAAATATGCCTTTGTCGGAATCTTGATAAGAATATTGCTTCGCAAACAAGAGCAAAAGTAAATCGTGGTATCAAAGCGCATTTCGAAAAAATGAATCATGCACATTTCATGTTCATGAAGATTAACAAGAAAGTCTGGCACACTCAACGAAATGTAATAACCATAAATCTATGACTAATATGTAAGTGCGCAATCGCAAAGCGATCCCATTTTGGCCGGGCCCTTGTGTGCATAATGAGATAAGTATTTGTCTAAGATGCGAAGACAAATCGCATAACATGAAACGAGTGCGCGCGCGCTCGCGATAAAACGTCTAAAGCTGGTGCTCGAACACACTTTGATTCATTTATTTTTAATTAAGAGCTGCGCGCGTACAGTGAACTGATTTGTTCCATTGCGCGTGCAGTCGGGCGGCAGCAATATGCAATCAAGTATAAAAGCACATGGACATTTGGTAAATGCGTCGCTGCTGGTTGGCTGGTTGGTTGGCTTCCCGGTCGTTTACGCCGTGCGCGAATGTAATCCAATAGCGCCCACTCCACGCGTACACACGCTCGCATTACCACCACTGCCGCCGCCACCGCCGCTGTCCATATGGCCGAAAGATTTCGAGCATGAATTTCCGGTTTAATTTGGTTACAAAAGTGTACGATGGTGGCGGGGCGCCAGTCGTACATGTATTTGCATTGCGTCCGGAAACAAAGAGAACATTGCGGCGCGCCGCTGGTGTCCTGTCCAGCCTCCTGCCCCCATATATATGCATGCAAACGCCAACGCACTGCACACGTTGCGACGCCGATTGCCGTAATTAATATTATACCTGCATAACGAAGCTCGCCACTGCCACTGGGCGTTCGCTAAACGCAATTCGCGCGCGCATCCACCCCTCCGCGAAATGAGGATTGTTATCCTGGCAGGTGATGCACATGACAGGCGTGCCAACCACCTATCCTCAAATGTGTCACACTTTTATACATTCCGCGTGACGAGAGAGTACTCGTTATGCGACAGTCCGTGTCACATTGCTGATGCTGATGATGGGGAGAATGTGCACGCGCAAACAAGATTGCGCGCAATTTTGTCGAAACGTATTGGGGCTGCCAATGTAACGACTCAACTGTCACGCGCACAGCGCGAAATCCCAAGCAGCTAACCATGTATACGCGACAATATAAAATACATGCATACATAACAGAACAAAGAGCGAAGAAGTTCAGCGGGTTTCACTCATAATCGCAAGTAATTAGCATTTAATTGACACCTCAGTGAGCTGCATACTAAGGGGTTGAATTACCCAACTTTCCATATGAACCTTACACCAACAAACCGCCTCCATCTATTCATTGAAATTTATCCCAGCTTTAACACAACTTTACTATTTTATCTATCGTTAACGATTTCAAATTTTCTTCAAAATTTTAGTTATACAATTCTACTTAACCTGGTCGCTATATGCGAGGGGGAATAAATTATACATGAAAAATACACTGCAGATGACAGAAATAAACGAGCACTGGGAGTGACAATGTAAATATCTCTAGAGTGGTGATCGAATAATACAAATTGTTCGATCAAACATTGACAAAGTGGCTCGTTGTCCCCTGCATACAGGAGGGCCACGATTGGTTATGCAAAAAGAAAATATACACGGCGAGCAGAGTTGAAAGCACCTGAAGCAGCCGTAAGCATGTTATCTATCCATACAATGCACGAGCGTGGCGCAAGCTCGAGACACAATGGCCATAAAGCAAGAGGCCAGCGGAATAAAGTACACACTCCAGTCAGCCGCCCCGGCAAAAGGGACATGCCCTTCGGGGCGAACTTATGACGGTTGTTTATGTTTTCCAATGGTTGGATGTATCAAAGTTGGCGCATATCTAAAGAAAATAGCCGCGGGGCGACCAAAGGAAATCTCCTCGAGCAATAAGTGTGCTGCAATAGATAAATCCGCAAACTTTTCGGCCTCCCCCCGAATAGAGCCCATAATTTCACCAAGTGAATTTTATGGACAATGCTCTTCTCTTCTCCTCGACGCCGGCGTCTTGCACCGATTTATTCTGCCAAGCAAAGTTTGATGATCGCCTCCCGTTTTGCGTTGCGCATCCGCTCATTTATCCCGCATTTACAATACAATAGTCCGCCGCCGCCCGACAACCAACTACGGTCGGATCTGCTCTTAAATTTATTAATATAAACTATGTAAAGTGATTACGGCAACGACGCTGTTGCTGTTGCTTGCACCGCATGACGGATTCGTGCGAGTCACGCCGTGATGGAATATTTGATGAAATTCATTGTTCTATGCTTTTAGTGCACGTCTACCTTTACAATAATATAAGATGGAGGCGCATCGTTTAAGATAAGCGCCACAGCGTGTACGAAACTCATTGATTACATCTGATGTGTTGCTACAACAATTTTACAACAGGTCGACGGACTTCCTAGACAAATTTTACGTCGCTCCACGAAGACGACCAATATCGTTATCCGGCGTGCTTTTAGTCCGCGCGTTCAACGTCTGACAGCATTCTTTTTAGGCTTACAGTCTAAACACGCAGTAAGTGAGTGTGTTTGATCAAGCCAAGCCACTTAGTAGGCATAAATGGCAACGACTCTTGCGCAATTATGAATAATTTGATAACTGTCATTGTATTCACAAATAGAAACGCGTTACGAATATTACGATTCGAAGAATACAATAGCAAATCAAATTCTAAATCATTCATTACATGACACTTCTTGTATGAACATATACTAATATCTTCAACGCCCAGTCATCTAGTCCAGCCTTTCTTGCTTATAAAAACTACGATTTTAAAGCTTAATTTTTAATCATGACATATTCTAATACGTGATTTAAGGTTCACTTACTATAATAAATTACAAGATAATGCGTATTATATGTCGTTGGTTTTAATTCAATTTGAGAACAAACCTCATTTTAGATACTCATCCCTTAAATTTAATTGAAGGCCATTCCTTTGACAATTGGAAGAAGCTAACGATTGATAAATACTCATCACTACAACTTTAGCAGACATTGAATGTGATCGTATACCCACTTGCCTCCACCCAGAGGATGGATAAGAACCTTTAATTATTCTTCCAACACGAAATGCTCAATTGAGGAATTTTTTTTCTTTCGAGCATAAATAGAAATATTTGGTGTTTGTTTAAGTAAAAAGTGAAACAGTTAATCGACAACTAACGATGCATTCCCATAATGAACCTACATGAATAGAAGCCGCAGAGCGATCTCTGCGGTCGCTCGTGCGCGCAAAAAAGCATCAAGTTGATGAACAAAAAAGCGCGTCCGTGAAACGAGAAAATGTTGCAGCGCGACTATCATAATAGCAATCTGGGCATTGAGCTACACCGCCTTAAAAATGTCATGCGACAACATTAAACCTAATGGCACAAAGCCTACGAGAGAAACGCCGCGCGCGAACGAACGATCGTGGGGAGAAAAGCTGCAAGGATTGCTGCTATTCGTATCGAAGTGCCGCAGCATCAGCATCGGCAGCAGCAGCCGCCAGCCGCCTTCCAATGCGCTCCTCCGCATCCTCGCACACACACAATTACCGGGCGCTCGACTTTACTCGGCTAGATCCAATTTAATGAGCAAAAGAGGGACGTATAATTGCGATAATGCCAGAAATAGTGTTTACCTGTTGCGAGAGATTAGTCTTTCATGTACGGCGCAAACGAACGCACGATCGAGTTGGTCGGATTCGTCCTGTTACTGCTACTGCTGCCGCTACTAGAACCGCCACCGCCACAATGCCCGGAAGTTAAAATGTTAACTATTATAAATGGCCGAAAATATACACTTCTGTTCCGTTGCGGCTGGATGTGCAGTTAGCGGTTGTTATCTCGTGCAGCGCTACGCCCGCAATTCCGGAAAATGGACGAAAACAAACCAAAAAGGAAGTTTGCCACTAAAAATGTATAATTATATGCATTTTGCTTGCTTTACTTTCTAGCACTTCAAGCACTTAAATTTGCAAAATGGATAAAAGATATTAAGATGACTGACTCTCATAATTATTTAAAACTTTGCATGTCGTTCTAAATGATCTTTTGACTCCCTTATAATTTTGTTTTCTTGTATTTCTTGTCGCTGCCGTCCAATTTATTAAATTGACATAATTTACTCTCTTTTGCTCGGGGCAAATATGTTGTATGCTATCGATTTATTATATAATGTTCACTAAACACATGCGTGATTTTGCTCCATCAAGAAAATTGATAACGTTGCATCATTTAGCACGCATTACGCTCACATTTCATACGCGTATGCAACGTTAAACAGATTACACGTATTATTAATCCACTGCCGGTTCGGACACATGCGTTTTTTCGGCGGACAAATGCGTGAAATGTTTGGAAAATCGGCGAAACTCTGTCATTGCATCGCTGGCTCTGGGCTTTAACCCGAAAACGTATTTCATTTTAGCGGTCGACTTAATCAATCAATATTAACGCAATTCATTTAACACCATTTATTAAAGTTGCGTGACATCGCTGCTTTCGGGGGTGGTTGAGGCTAGCCGGCTGGCTGTCGCTCCGGATGCGTCCTGCGAGTGTGCCCATATTCAAACTGACATAACTCATACTTCATGCATGCGCCGCCGCTCGTTGTGCGCCCGACAGGGACTGATTGCTTGCTGTTGCTCTTTTTCGGCCGTTCCGCCGCCACTGCATGCATTCGTGCTTGTTAGCAGCAGAAGCGTTCGCGTTTTTTGTCAGCGCAGCGCTTTTTTTGCTCATGGATTAATTCAATATTAAAGTTTCAATCCGCGAACTTTATACACCGGAGGCCGCCCCGCCCCCTTCACCCCGCGCGCACTCCGTCGCGAAAAGAAGGATATAATAATCTTTTAGGTAAATGTGAAATTTCGTTATTAAACTTGCCTGATATGTGGACAAGCTTTTTTGATCTAAATAACTAAACCTCGCTCCGCGTCTCGTTTAGATACTTTTAAACTTAATTTAGCATTTGATTGAAAACTCAACCAACATGATTAAATTACATTTCTTTCCAATTTCTCCACAATAAACTTCCCCATAATCACGTTACGCACGTAGAGGAGAAGAAACGGAAACGAACGCATACTAAATCACTTTTTGAAAAATAACGCGCGAATGACACAGCATATGTGAGTGAGTAAAAATGCATCCCGTGTGACTCTTATGATGAAAAACATGCATATTTATATTATCCTCTTCTGCTGCCGCCGACGCCGCTGCCACACTTTATGACTGGATGCGGGCGGGTCGTTTGGGGATTTAGATTTTGATTGTGCGAACGCTTTCCCTGCCTTCCATTCTAACCTATCAAACGTTGCATGCGCAATGCCATTTATGACAATGTAATTTATGAGAGTTGAAGATACACGTCTCGCAAGCTTTGTTATTGCACAAATCATGGAAACGAACAATAGAGACGCACGTCAAAAGTGCCCGAAACAATTTCAGTTATTAAATTATTATCGGACAGACACGCCGCCGCCACCACCTATATCGTATGCATAAATCCGTGCGTGCAATATTTTATTAGTACGGATTTAATTAAAACATTTGCGCAAAAATCTTCCATGTCCTCGTCCTTAAATAACCCCGTCGCACGCATAATGCAAAGCCTTTAATACGCATGCCTCATCACGTTATGACATGTGATTGATAAAGGGCGCGCCACATAAGTTAACATTCTGCTGATGCTGCCGAAAGAGAGAACAATGTGTATGTCAAAAACGTTAAAAATCAATTTTTGATATTACATCCTATATCATCGCGGTTGTCATGGCAGCTAGTGTTCAACAAGGATACATCCATCCACTTGCGCATTTATTATAATAATAACTATGTGAAATATGATAAATTTCTTTTACGTATTATACATTTCGCATTTTTGAAAGTCAATCAATATCAATACTTTATCACGCATGATAAAGATTAAAAGATCTCGCAATTTCGACGCTACCGTCCGGAAGTCATTGTAATTTAATTGTTTGCCAATTCATGCCACTCCAACTTCCTCAAACAAAGATTACGATAATTTGCATTTATCAAAGTTGAATGAATTTGAATGATATTGTTGGCGCATATCCATATTAAATTAGACTCTTATAAATACACTTTTGTGGACTAACTAAAACCTAATCATCTTATATCTGTTTTTACCAATTTTCCAAGAAATATCCTACGAAGGAATTTATTTCTAAATCCAATACCTAGTATGGCTTTGATTTGTTTCTGTGATTCATTCCTGATAAGTAAGTAAGCGATATTCAGCAAACGTTTGAATATCAACGAATATGAAATTCTACCAAAGAAGCCTCGAACACACGAAACGTCAGTGAATTCGTTATAAATGAATTTCTTGCGAAACAATACGCTGTTTCACGTTTCTGCTACCAGGAAAATCATCATCTTTACTTCCTGGTAGTGATAATAAACTGTCAATAGCTGATTCGTCCCAAGAACAAACCCAGGAAGAGAGACTGCGATACGCAATCTGAACAAATGTCAATTCCGATTAAGCGGCACGATAAAATCAGTGAAAAATCTCATTTAATATCAATCAAACAACAACAAATCGGACATTCTCAAATAACATTTTTCCCGATACTCGCCTAACAAATTCATCATTTGATGAAATTATCCGCGCGCGAGCTGCTCTTTGCTTGTTCACATCATCGTCCTCCGATACTCGATCATGCGTAGTTTTTATTTATTAAATTACACTCGCCTGCCACGCAGCATAGTTTTGGGTGATATTCACAAAGCCATGTTAAATGTCAAAAAAGCGCGCGCGGCATTAATTTTCATTAATGCGACGTCATCGAGATGCACTTTTTTAATTAAATTCGTTTGTGGAATTTTCAAGAATGTTTCAGCTGTATAAATGGCCAGCAGCCGAAGCGTATAAAAAACAAACGCGGTGCAATAGAAAACATCCAAGTTGTATACCGCACATACAGACACAGGCAAATGGTCAAAGCAGCTTCAGCATCAGTCGTGTACGTACGACTTCTTGCCCGCTATGCGAGCTCAGCGGCAGGCAGACGACGACCGCGAACCGAAACGCATCATCGTTTCAATAGCTTGTCTGGTTAAGGCCAACAGGAGCAGCAGGTTCGCCGGCCGCATACTCTTTCCTGCACTGGCTGGCACTGCCGCAGCAGCGTCCAACAACACCGACCGACCAACAAACCATCCAGCCAGCCAACCAACCAACCAACCAAGCGGGCCCGCAATCGTTTTGCTTCTGCTATCAGAGTACATAGTGCGGTAGCAGACACACAGCAATGGGTTATGTAAATTTAAATTGCAAAAATATTGCAATATATATGCTGAGCACAAAGGGCGCTCGTACGCATCAAGTGCGCTTCGAATATAATTTAACAAGGATATCAAAACCATGGATGCATTACATTTTTTGCTTCGTTCTTCTAGCTCTATGCTCCACTCCGCGCTTTGCCTCGCTGCTAGCTACACTCTTATTGTCGTTGTTGTTGTCGTCATCGTCGTCGTTCGCCGTCGTCATCAACGTTGTTGTTGATAGAGAAATGGAGAGATGCAGCGAGGCGATTATCATGCGTTTCCCATGTACATGATCCGTAATTAATTCGCATCTCGCACACGGGATCGGCCGGGAAAATGCTAATTTGCATATTCGAAATATCTGATCCATTCTTGATACGCAAAACGGACGGATGAAATATTTTGTATTCCGGAAAAAGCCACAATTTATTATTACGCCATGCTCTATGCACTAACCGAATGCAATGGGCGCGCATATTTCGAATTATATTGCTGAATATTTCATATTCAATTGAAGAAAAATGCAATTTAAAACAAATCCGGAAACAACTATGGAGCCTACTAAACATGCTCGCAATTTAGTATATTGCGATCCCTTTTGTTCAACTTTTTGATAACATTATACAGCGGCCATAAACATTGTTGAATGCGATGAATTGCGTACGATTGCTACAGTTTCACAAAAGGTCATAACGTTTATATTCAAATTTGAATTAAACGTATGAAAACGTATCAAAATGTCAGCGGCCAACTTTATCAACTAATGGCAATTAAGGGCACTTTACGCCTCGAATAAACGTTGTAATAATTAATCGGCAAATGACAAAAAGTACTAACCGCAAACCGGCGAAAAACGTATTAAAAAGCCTTCGCAATGCAAAAAAGCAAAACCATCAGGTGGCTTGCTCTTTGCTCTGCACTACCTGTGTGTGCACACAGTTTATCCGCACGTTGATATCGTGTTGTCGTTCTTTGTGCAACGAATGTGAGCAATGCGTACGAACGAACCTGTTACTTTTTATTTTGCCAACGATGCACACGGCAGCCAGACACAGCGGATATTGAATGTTTATGTTAAATTTACAGCAAAACACGGGGCGCATCCTTCATCGTCGTTGTGCACCCGCAACGAAATGGATTCGGCGAATAAAACGCGCATCATCTGTATCCGCGGATGATGGTGTGCGCACAAAGGAAACACGCACGCGAAATGATGGAATGAAACGGAGTACAATGCCGCCGCAGCCGCCTCCACCGCTGCTGTTGCTGCTTCAAGAGTTGTTACTACATAGATTGGCTGGAGGCGGAAAGCGCAAGGCAAGAGCCAAGCATTACCATCATCATCGCCGGCGGCAATGTTGCAGCAGTAGTACATGTAGATATACGTAACGTAAATATGAATTTGCTGCTGCTGAATTTTGAGCTGCACACCAGCATCACCCAGCATTGTCCTCTCGCTGAATGTTATTCGCAAGTCCGGAGGCTTTAATTAAACTCACCTTTTATTGCAAAAGCTACCGGCTGAATATCGATTCGACGATTTTAATTACAATTATTAGCTACTCGTGCATTTCTATCACGTCCTTCCGCATATTTGTATGCATTCATCGTGCGCATAAATTATGTTGTTTAAGGTTAAAGTGCCACAGCAAACAATTGACTGCAGCAGTCATCGAACAACCTAAACATCAAAATAATAAACATTGTTATCTCCTCACCTTACATCGAGCGCTGAAGCGATTATGCTGCGTGCATTCTCCGGTTGCGTTTTTGTTACGTGCTGCTGATCGGCATCCACAAATTGGCACTGCACATTGGCGATGCCCGGTCACGAGTCGCGAGGGGACGGTGAAGAACAATAACACTTTACACGATGAGTTTTCGATTAACGACAGTTTTGTGTCCCACCGAATGGCAGTCTTGGACTCACTTATCGAAATGATACGCGTTTCGCAGATTTCCTCCTCGATGATGAGGCAAGCACAACACAAGAACGAACGTTTACTGCGGTGCTAGTCATGCCAATAGGGCCTGTGCGGTGACGGTAGCGAGTGTTCCCCATACTCCATTTTGGAATGATCCATAAAGAATGAATGCACACACACTGAAGGAACACCGGACTTGTCGATTTATAACACAAAGACGTCTTGTTGAATGGCTGTAGCTTTGATTCGACACACTGCACACACAATGCACACCGATTTGCACATAGGTGTGCCACGATTAACGCGAATTCTCTCGATGCGATAGCGTCTTTGATGCAGCCACCACTAGTACTCCATGACTGTACCGTCTTCACCGCTAACAAGAATGATCTTGCTTCGAGCTGTCATTGTTAGTTACACTTACACACCGCAAGAGGGCGATACCACACAGTATTCAAACGTTCGGTCATATTCGGACACACGCACATATTTACCGATTCAAATTTGAACAGAGCCGGCATCCACTTTTCTGTAAACAAATATTTCAATATCAATTATACATCCGTAGTTTGTTACGTAACACAAGCGTTTAACATCATAAGAATATAATATCTTTTGGCAATATTTCTATAAAATAGCTTTATAAGATACGGCATAAATTTTTTATGAATTTCATTACGGTAATGAGTACAACCCTGACTTTGTTGAAGCTACTCAAGAGTTGATCCTAAAGTTGTTTATTTATTAAAATGTAAAGCCTTTAGAGATCAAAGAGCAACAACACATGACATTAACCATATTATAGGATTGGGTAATACGGCCCCCGTTGTATAAACATTGTATCAACAGCGTTTATCAATTAACGCCGGAATGCTAATCAAATTCACAGGATCTCTAGAATCATGAATATTGCCAAGTCTTGCAATATGCATTTGTACGTAGAGTTTGCTATTCAAGTACTGAACTCATTGAACTACATATTTCGCCAGTAAACAATTACAAATTTAAGATTTACCATTTGTGATATGAAGTGCGACGATTACATTCATAGCGATTAGTAACCCCCACATGCATTAATTTATGATTCAGACATTTGTTAAATGTTGATACAACACAAAATCACGCGATAATATAAATATCACAGTCACGCACAGTTAAGACACGTTAAAAGGTAACAAACTAGTGCATTTACTAGAGAACGTCCTAGATTGCTGGACCGCGAGCTTGCACTATCTAAACAATAAGTCTAACCTAGAAACCGAACTTCTAGTGAAACAAATCCTTGTGATAACTAAGTGCCTTTTAAGTAATATATTGTTTTAACGTAAGTATTCCCCGAAGAAGAATCACGATTACAAATATGTACATAATTACGTTTCAGTTACACAACAATGAGGGCGGCACTGAAACCATGGCGCGAATCCTCAAGTTTGATCTTAGTTGCCAAAACTTCTTTTATACCCCCGGTAAATGCCGCATCAGAGTTTAATTATAAATTGCTGAGTATCAAGCGATCTACTAAGTCAGGATTTATGCCAAACACCCACGTCTTCCCTGGTGGCAATATATCATCAGCAGATAAATCTCGCGAGTGGCTGCAACTTTATGAAAAGTTTGGTTTCAAGCGCGATACGTTTGATAAAATCGAATTTAAAAAATGCCAACCTCCAATTTTGTTAAGCGACGATAGTAAAACCGATGTACTACCTCAATTTCTTGCGTTACGCATTGGCGCAATTCGGGAGACGTTCGAGGAATGTGGAATTCTAATTTGCCGCAGTTATAAGATAAACTATAAGGAGCGTATTGCGCGGTGGGCTTCATTTATAGAAGGACCGGAGATAAAGAAATGGCAGGATATCGTACATGATAAGCCGGAAAAATTCCTCGAAATGTGTCACCAATTTGAGATATATCCAGATGTTTGGGCGCTAAAAGATTGGAGCAACTGGGCAACACCTGCCACACTGCCAAAACGTTTTGATACAATGTTTTATCTAGCTGTTTTTCAACAAATGCCTGCTGCACATGCAGAGAAACAAGAAGTTCAACACTTAGAGGTAAATAAAACTTTTTGAGAATTATTCTTCATAATTTCACAATAATTTTAGTGGGCAACGCCAAAGGAATTAATTCTACGCAATCACAATCAAGAAATTGCATTGCCACCACCACAATTCTACGAAATATCCAGACTAGGAAATTTTCATGATGTTGATATGCTATTAAACTTTGCGAACGAAAGAGGGGAATATGGCGTTGAACGTTTCGTTCCAGTGCATTGCAAAAGCAACAATGGTTTAATCGCTTTTTTGCCGGGCGATGATCTATACCCAAAAGATCCAGAAGCAGTTCACGGCGCACTCGAGATGAGTGACATTCCAGACAGTCATGTCCAAAATAGAATTCGACACAAATCTCTGTACAATCATGATTTGATTGTTCAAAACTACAAGCCAAAGTGCAATCATGTAGCACCGGTTTACTTCCACCAAGATAATTCGAAACTGTAAGACTCGTTCGTTATTCTCTCGCACAAATAACGAACAAACAAATTAGATATCTATGGTAACTTAGGGGGTTGGTTCATTACACATAATTCATATACAAATGTTTTTATCTTTTAATCTACACAATTGACTTTAAGTCTCATTTTGCTTATTGAAAGCATTTCGTTAAGGAAAAATTGCACAGGCGAGACTACATCACGTACACATTGTATTCATAATAAAATATTCTTTTAAATTAAGCGCTAAGCAATTCGAGAGATACGTTAAATTGCTGTTCCTCAGAATCGCTATCTGGAACTAGTTAAAAACAAATGTCATACATAGACTATTTATAGATTAAATCGAACAATAATAAACTTTGTAAGGAAATAGAACAAGAAAAAGATTAAATAAATATTTTACAACCATAATAAAAATGCATTTTAAACGTTTTATACGGAATTCGAAACTATGCGAATTGTTTCCCAAATAATCGGCAACTTGGCCAAGATGAAATTATTGCTTTATACAATATTTTCAAATTTTCTTAATTGTATTTCTGCCATTTTTTAAAGGACGAATATTTTTTGAACCTAAGAAAAGCGCAATGTAATAGGAGAAGGGTACTTTAAAAGTTTTCTCTCACTCATAATATTTCTGCACGTACGCTGGAAATGTATCAAGCAGAATTCAAATATACCTAGGGTATCTTTTGCGCGTTTTCAGTGTAAATGATTAATTTCTTTGGTATTATTGTTAATTATCTTATTAATTTTTTTATAGAGAACTTCTTAGTGAGGAATGTTACGACTGCTTACTGTTAAATAGTACTTTATAGATTAATTATTTAGAATCCTATTAGAACTAGTTCATTGTTACTTTCAGGAATTTAGTACTTGAGTACAGATACTCAATAAATCATTTTTAATTATTAATCTCACGTTATTATGTAACTATCTAATGAGAGTTGCTCTGCATTATTGGCATTGCATATTTTTTCAATTTAATGATTGCTTTAGATCTAACTAAATAATCGATGAAAATCATGTATAAAATAAGATATTGCTCAAGATTAGAGATACTATATCACGAATAAGTTAAGTCTTCAAAAATAATGTAAAACGTGCAGGTACATGAAATCAGGCACTGGTTTTCTAATCTAACTTCTAAACCCAGAGAGATAATGTGAGTGATTCCTTCAACAATTGTTGCAAAATATTAAATAAAGTCAACTAATACACTAACTGTTTGGCGGAAACCTTAGTAAATCTTAGTTATGAGTTGAGTTTTTTTGCTAATAATCTTATTGAATTTATCTTTGACTTAACGTTAAGTACTGGTTTTCCTCTATCGTTACCTGAACATTGTTTTGTTCCTATCATTGACATGCTGTTTTTCATTGGAAATGTATTCGTTTTTCATTAAATATGTATGCAAATAGTGTGCGGAATGTATGTGTGCTTATTTGTTCCCCTTGATTGTTTGTATCCTTGCAAAAGCAACAAATGTTTGGCAATTGATAGGTTGGTTGTTAACTTGTCTTGTATAAAATAAGTGTTTATGCAATGTACGTTTGTGCATTTAAGTGTAATGGCATATCTTTGGGTTGACCCACTAGTAACTATATTTTCTGGACCTAGAGAGAAGTCTTTACGATTGAAATTGTTAAGCGGAGAAGTGTGGATTTTGATTGTTGTTTCATTACCTGCTAGTATAGAATGTAAAAATAATTTTAATAACTTTGAGAAGTGAACGAGGTAATGCGTTGCGATTTACGAAAAGAGCTTCGCAAACACATCTTTCAAATACTGTTTGAGTGGTTCGTAGAGTTGGTATCGAAGCGAATTAATTTCAGGCATGTTACGTAAACCCGTAAGCACTTCACTATCACTTTCCATTAGGACGATGGTCGAGACAAGCACGAACGTGGAGACTATGAAGAAAGAAGGTACTAAAGCTTTGACAAGATTAAACTTTCGACTGCGCGTGGGAGTTTTCGAAATTGACGATGCATTTGCATTCGCTAAACAAATACGACCATCGGCTTGCGAATGCGATAAAGGCGTTTGACTGCGACTTGAGCGATGCGATGGATTTGTCGCATCGTACGCACCGTCTCGTCGATTATAGCTGTTGATATTCAATTGAGACTCCGACGACGAGTGCTCGAACGAATCGCGGAAGTAGTAATCGCTGAAGCGATCCATCGAGTCGTCTTTTAAGACAGTCGTGCGCAATTTTGTCATACCTGTGCCTTCCTGGTCCTCGCATACCGTCTCAAGCCCTGCAACGTCCGCGTAAATTTGACCACCGTCCAAAGCCGAGCAGAGACCGGAACTACTGCAAGGCTCCATTCGAGAACCGCCCGCGTCCGAATGACTGGATCTGGTTAAATTATTATACCCCAAATGGGGTTGAAGTGGTGTCGACGGAGTGGCAGGCACACTGGACGCTTTTCGACGTAAGCTCGTCGTTCGCTGTATATTTGGTTCATCTCTGCTAGGCGATTCAGTATCATCCTGAATCTCCTTTTCAGTTCGTCCAACGTATTTAAACTTAGTGCCCCAAGAAAAGAAACCGCCACCAGACACAACAGAAGGTGCATCAGAACTATTGCTCAACCTACAACAAGTATAAATAAATAACTCAATATGAGAAATAAACCTTCTTACGTAAAAAATAGCATTTGTTCCATGGCACATCTCCACACATGTCTACAGGCTGCTCCAGTGGGACATTTAAAACCAACAGTATGCTTCTTCTGTAATAATATACATGTAAATATGGCAACTGCAAAATATTGTTAATTTACCTCATTATAATTTAAATGTATAATAAACATTTTCCCCTCATAATTGATTTTTTGTATGTCAGCCCATCTAAAGTGATGAGTTTTCTTACTACCTTGAATTGTCAGAATACCACTATAATTGATTCCTAAATAGAGTTGGCTGCTTTTGTGGTCCTTCACAGAATGTGGATCAATCCCATATGTATCCAAGGTGCATGCCAGTTTCATAAACATGCTCTCCATTTGCTCAGGTGTCTGGCCTTTCAATTGTTTCTGATGGATTTCCATAGCCTTATCTTCAATAGCCTCAGTTTGCTTGATGAGAATCCTGAGATCTGAGACATAATTCCCATAGTGAATTTCAGGATCATAGTCTCCTAATTCCCATTGGATAATAAAAGCGGCAAGTTGAGCCGCTTCATTTGGAACGCAATATAGCCGTCCATGTAATAAATCACGTTTCAATTGCAGAAATATTTGATACTTGGTGATCTCCTCCTTGACTTTAAATGGATCTGGTGGATAGAACTTCACTCTGAAGCTGAACAGCACTGGGTCCAAGTCTTTTACTTGCTTGATAATTGATTTACCTAAGTCTAGCCAATGCTACAATCAAAAGCATACAAATAGCAAGCAGTTCTTAGCCTAAAACTAGCTACATACTCTTTGATCATTAATGTCCACATATCGTAAGCCTAGATAGTCTTGCTCTACAAGATTCAACTGCTGGCATACATACTCTAGTAAATGCTTGCCCTTATGATGTGACTGCAAAAAAATATTGTTGTCAAATTACTGGACTCATGTTGAAACAGCACTCATACCTTGTATTCACACTCCAAAATTTCGGTGTCCTCCAACAGACGTACAGTGCACTTGTAAACAACATTGCTGTCACCTCGAGATCCGAATTTTAACATTTTTCACACTTAACATGGGTCAGTTTGCAAGGCGTCCTGCTCGTGGCTATCGCAACAAGCAAGTCCCATTCACGAATCCAGTGCAAATTCCAGGTTTCACTTTACATTCTGAGCACAACCATGATGATAATCTTTCCAATAACGTCACGGCCAGTGGTCAGCCACACACACGTGAGCTGAAATACACTCACATCGCGTTAAAACTCACCCACTTACAACAAATCACTAATAAATGAAGTCATGAACTGCCGCTGTTGTATTCACACGATGCAGTTGCAGTCACTGGCACACACTGGCAGCAACTGGCAGTCACCATGTGTCAATGAAGTACAGTATTCTATGAACTCAAAGAGACTATCGCCATCTAATCGAGACTAATTCTTGGTACAAGAACATGTGTTTATTGTTTACGCTCTTATTATGAGAAGAGTGAATTTGTTCGCAATAATGTCGAAACAAAAATCAACGAAAAAAGCCTTGGCATCAAAGAAAGTTCCACCGCCAGAAGAAAAGGTTGGTGTGCAATACTTACATTTAACATGCCAACGTTGTCCTTGTTAGTAGACTTTATCAATCAATTATTGTCAAATTTATTTTATACATTAAACACTGTCCATTTCACCACTAAACAACAGTTAACTCTCTTACAAAGTGAGCTGAAGTAAATAAACACCAATAAAAAACTACAACAATATTTTAACCTCTAAAGTCTGGCGCCCGGTTGTGACTAATGGGTTGCATATAGTTGGGTCATGAAATACTTGCTGCCTATAGCGTAGTTTAGCAATTCACGGGGATTTGAACATTACAATGTTATCTTAACATTTTTCTCTAGGAATCATCGGAAATGAACGCAATAGTTTTAGATAAATCAAATAACATCTTGATAAAAATCCATGCAAAACCTAGTGCAAAACAAAACGCAATAACCGGTATGTAAACATGTTTATTATGATTTACATATTAACTGATAATGTTGCGCAATTTGGCAGATATCACCGAGGAAGGCGTTGGTGTTCAAATAAATTCACCACCGACCGATGGAGAAGCAAATACAGAACTTATTAAGTTTATTTCAAGCGTCGTTGGCGTCCGGAAAGGCGACGTATCTCTTGAGAGGGTGGGTGAAAAGTTGCGCTTTAATATTTATGGAACTTGCTTGCTCGTTTATTTATTTTTTATCTTACTTCACTTTTCCTGTTTCCAGGGCTTTAAGTCGAGGCAAAAGACTGTTAAAGTGCTTGCGGATAGTGTTAGTTTGGAGCAAGTTAAGTGCAAGATCCTGAGTGAAATTAAATAAACTTTCTTAACGAGAGAAAAACGCGTGCACGCGCTCTTTTAATATGCTCAAAACTTTTTGTAACTAGTTTATTTAATTAAGTAAGTCTATACTTTATTACATTTTATCGCATTAATTTAATGCATATGGAGCTTTGGAATTTGTATTAAAATGGTAATCATCATGCGCACTGCAACGAATAAAACATAAAATTGTGAAAAAAACACCAGTATTGATCTAAACTTACTTGGAATTCAAGTGAGAAGTACCGAAGAATGAATGTTCATTGTTGTCACACAGTCCTTCTTGGAAATCCTCGTAAGAATTGCACTTTAAAGCTTTGAAGTCAGAGGTGATGATTGATTCAGCGAAAATATACACGGATCGTCCATGCGCGCACGTGCCAAATAGATCCGGACCGCAGCCTGGTTGGTCCATGCCGCCGCCGTTGGCAAAGTAATCAGCATGCCCGATGGAGCTGCGGAAACCAAGAAAACCGCCGTTCGTATGCATGACGTGCACGACTTCCGCATCCTCGACGTCCAGGCGATGCTGCGGTTCGTCCACGTAGAAGAGCGGCAAAGCCGGGTCCAAACCAACGATGAAACCCGGTCGAGGTGACATTGCGGCACCTATTGCACCCACAACATGTGCACCTAAACTATTACCGACCAACATGACATCCCCCGCAGTCATATTGTACGTGTCCACTATCTTCTCAATAAACCCGGCCACAATTTGACCGATTTGCGGCACGGCCTCTTTGGCTGCCGTGTAAAACTCGTGCGAATGTCGACTCCAATCAAGTACGAACACGTTTCGTTTGTCTTCGAGCACAAATTGCTCTCGAGTAGTCACGCAGGAGAAGGAGAGATTACTACTTGTCCATCCATGAGTTATGAGGACGAGGTCCTTTCTGGGATCGAAATACTCCGAATTGATGCGCCCGTCAAAGTTGGCTACGTCAATTTCTAGGTTTACATTAGGTGCATGCTTCGTGTGGAAGTGGATGTGAACGTCTTCCGGCTGCACGCGGACATCCACCTTGGGCTGGCGGCGCAAATTCACAAGATGTGGGCGACCATCGCCGTCCGGAATGACAGCGAACATCTTTCGGTCATGGCGGCGCTCCTCTTCGACGAAATAGCGTCTGGCTTCAGCTGCAAAACGTACACCGCAAATTAATTTACATGCCGCCGGTGGAGCTTTCAGCACCATCGCCGGATGTGGTCCGAGAGCAAATTAGAATCAATACGAGCACGAATGTGTGCGCTCGTATTTATGTGTTGTACCTGAAGATAAATTGGCTGCTGAGAGCGCAACGCATAAACACATCACACGGATGAGCACAGCCCGCATTTTCTCAACGACACCAACAGCAGTGGCAGGAACACGGCAAGGACAATTATTTATGAAGCGTGCAGACGTCGCGCTGTTCTATTGCTCTCTGCCGAGCAGGAAGTGCGCTTTTATTTAATACACACTGCTACTAATATGTTCATGACTTGCGAGAAAACTATAATAAATACGAGATAAAAGGAGCATATCGATAAGTTTTCTTAATAATTTATCATCATAAACAAAACATTTTTGTGCAATAAGTATCTCGTATGTTTGTTACAAAACTCAAGTATCTTGCACATCAAAACAGGATATATTAGGAAAAAAGTCTAACATGGAGTTTATAATAATGGATGTGATTTTCGTAAAATTCAAAGGAAAAATTTAATAAAACTGACATAATTCAAGGATGCTTAATCCATTTACTGAGTTTATTGCAAGTCGTTTCCTCATTGGCAGCAGAAAATGAGCCACCCCCAGTCCTGGATTGATAATACACTCGCTGAATTCGTTTATTCCTTTGGAATTCTGCGGGAATAATTAAATTCGATTAGACGTCGACAATCTCTCGGCTCCATCGCATGCGAAACTCATTCACCACAAGCAGAAAATGCGCACAATTTCTCATACTACCACTCTTCCTCTTCATTTCTTATTCTTCGTTTTCCTCGTCTACTTCATGATGGTTTGAGTCATCATTTAAAACCATTTCCAAGCTTCTTACATCGACGCCGCTTTAAAACCTTTAAAAACTTTCCGAATCGTTCTCAAGCATGCGATACATTTTCAGAGGGCGCTAATTCGCTTCAAATCTCAAGGATAAACTGGAAAAAACGATAGGAAGGACGAAGGGGACCCGATAAAACGTAGGATCCAGGATATGCAAGACGTTTGCGCACGTTTTTCTTTTATTACTGGACTGCGATGCGCTGTTCGGAAAAGTTTCTTCGGCTGTGTATGATAAAGGAGCCAAGCCCGGAAGGCCGAAACAATTGAAAAACTTGCAAATTGATCAAATTGATTGATAAAAACTTTCCCACTGCGCTAAATATCTCTCGAAAAGTATTTTTCCAATAAATTGCATTTGCATAAATCTCTCATTGCTTCGAACAAATTTCGATTCTAATCTTTACGTCTTATCGATGAAATCCTTTCAAGAAAAGTGTTTTAAAGTTGTTATTGCCATTTTTGAAAATGAAATTCCAACTAAAGTAGGTAAATAGAATTGATTGTAAATTTTCCGCAGTAAAAAATTCGTATGATTTGAAAAACTTGGGATATAAACAAAAATGTTCAAAATGCCGCATAGTTCTTTAAAAATTACTCATAAAAATGGTGCGCAACATAAACTGCGTTCATAATAAATAAATTATCATCTTATCACATTTTTGAGTACTTATTCAGTAGTCATGTGATAAACTAATCGAAGATATAATTTTGTGATAACGCAATTTACAATGCTTTTGTTTTAGAATAATGAGGAAATAATAAGTTAATTCTATAATTAACTAGAAAACAATAGAATAATTAAAAGTTTTTAATAATATTAGTATTAGTTTCCAGCACATTTACCAATAGGTAATTTCTTATCGGATTAAATCCTGAAGGTCCTGTCTGACAAGTGTCTGGATGCTTCCGATGCACAATTTGTGCATGTCCTGCATAGGAATGGAGGCCTGCAAGGGTGGAAACGTCCTGTTCGGCACGCTGACTATTTTCCGAACGGGGGCGGCTGGATTAAGCCAGGCTGTGGGATTGACCTGGTCGGTGCGTGAGCGCATGCAGCTTTACAAAGAGTCCTTAGCCAAGGGCAAATTTATTGGACGTGCCTGTACGAATTATGACGATTATAAACAAGGATTGTGCGCCGATAACGACTCGTCGTATTTCGGCGAGTTGGTCCTTGATAAAACGTAAGGATAATGGATCGTTGATGCTGAAGCTTGATTTAATACGCTTTTCGGCTTTCATTATATATTTCTTGCTATCACCAGACCCAGCATCATTATTAATGAATGATTAGCTTCAAAACTCGTAATTTAAATTTCCCGTTTTGAAAACTCGAAGGACTTATTATTTTGATACGAATTCATCAGCTCTTTTTAGGACATTTGAAATTTTCGGAATTCTGATTTCGTCATCTAAATTGGTAATTACGAAAAGTTATATGTAATTTGAAAAATTATTAAGTAGTTTTTTAAATTCTTTAATTTTATTGTTTATTGATTACTTATATTAAGTTTTACATGATAAGGCAAGTATTCTAATAAATATTTTTTTAACACAATAAGTTACCTTAATCTGCACGCCTTTCTTAGTTACAACATTCCTATGCTATTTTTATATGTTGATTGGAAAATATTTTCTAAAACACATTGCACATGGAATTTTCCAGCATATTTTACTAACACGAGCATTTAACATGTGTAGTGCTCGATTCACATGTGCATTTTCAGTAATAAGCTCAAAATTTCCCATTAGTGTATGCTGTCATTTCAAAATAATATGAAATAGTAACATGCCTATTTTGTAAGGATATAGCAACTCTTTCATGGTTAAAAATATAAGTTAGTTAAATATTTAAATATGTCAAAATACATAAATAATACTGAATTATTTAGTTAGCATCTGAAATAAAATATGGCGATTGAGCATTTGTCTTAAAGTAATAATCTTCTTCTGCGGCAGTATCTATATCAAAACAACCCATGTGAGATTCTTGATTCTTGGCACATAAACCACGAGAATAACTAAAATAACTGCTGCAACTGCGTGCGAATGAGTTACATTTTTTTAAAGATTCAGCCATTAATTGATATGCGCGTACATGTGAGCATAAACCAGTTATATCAAAATCACATCCTGGCTGAGTAAGACCATTATTAGCAAAGAAATCAGAATCACCTATTGAAGATCTGAACCCCAACTGAAGTCCATTGGTGTGTAAAATTTCTACATAGTTTCCATCGGTTGGATCAATTCGATCCTTGGTGTTTGCGACAGTGAACAAAGGACCAGCAGGATCCAATCCAACAATAACTGATGGTTTTGTTGTCATGGTAGCTCCAGTTTTACCAGCAAGATGCGCACCCAAACTGTGGCCATAGAATACAACGTCATTCGATGTTAAATTATAGTAATTCATCATTTCCTGGATAAATTTGCCAAGTCCTATTCCCAATCCTGAGACAACAGCCGTTTTGGCTGTCACGTAGTCCTTCATCGAGTAACTACTCCAGTCTACCACAAAAACATTCACGTCGTGTTGACCCAACAGGGCATCACGTAGCAATGTATTCATTGAACTCTGATAATTATTTCTCCATCCAGCCATTAAAAAATAATTAGTTCTACTGCTATTAAAATTCGTCAAGTTTTGAATACTTTGCAGTGTTACCGGTTCAATTAATTCTAAATCAGTTGGATTTGCTTGTGTATACAACATCATCGTAATATTCTCAATACTTCCAAGAGTTGGAGGTTCTAACCAATTTCTTAATGTGTCAGTGATATTTTCAATAATGACTTTACCAAATCTATCATAAGAAGCGACAAGCACATTCCTCAAAGGATTTTCATCCAGGATATTGTACGTCCGCCATGCCGATGCTAATTGATTTATTTTAATGTATTTGTAGTATAATTAATGGCAACAATTGTGTGACTTACCTGATGGGGAATTAATGGTAACAACATAAATTGTCAAAAGAAACAAGATTTGCGACTTCATTGTTGATCACTTGTCGTTTTTTTTGTTATTGAATCTTTTATACCTTTCCGTTTATTTATATCATAATAATGTGCACATTAAATGAATTCCATGAATAGCTAAAGGTATAGACGATAGAAAACAAAATTGTTTAATTATTTAACTAGATAAATTACATTCTGTAGCGATCATGTGTACATTTACTCGATAAGATTGCATTTTTCAAGTATTTCCATCCATTGTCTAACAACATTTTGTTTTTACATTATATGCAATAAGTAATCATTTAACTTTTTATTGTTTTATACGCCATTTAGAAATAAGTACTCTTCGTTTAATGCGTTGGATTTGATGTAAAAAATATCATTTTATTATGCCTCTAATTACGTATACATTAATAACTTTTTTTATTATTACCATAGTTAATTGAATTAACGTTCATAGTGAATAATAATTGTGTTACTATTTTATTTCTTTCAAATATTGAAAGAGGATTAATTGTTAATGCCATGGTTTAATATGTTGTCTCATTTAAAAAGTATGGAACATCGCTATTGGTGTTTAGATAGAAATCACCTTGAACGCTCCTGTCCAATTGGTAACAACCCAGGTAAGATTCCGGATTATCAGAGCACAAACCCTGCTCATAGTTATAGTAACTATCACATTTACGAGATAGAGAGGAGCATTGATAAATCGAAGCAGCCATCAGCTCGTATGATCTGCTATGTGCACATGTACCGAAAATATCCAGGAAACATCCCGGTTGACTAGATCCACCATTAGGGAAGAAATCGGAATGACCCAAGGAAGATTTAAATCCTAATTTACCTCCACTGGTGTGAATTACTTGAACGTAGGTTGCATCACTTGGATCAAGGCGAGTTTCAAGATCGTTGAAGCTGAAGAAAGGCAAGGCTGGATCCATACCAACAATGAAATGTGGTTTAATTCTCATGGTTGCTCCAGCACGTCCAGCAACATGCGCACCAAGACTGTGACCCATGATTGCGACATCATCCGAAGTAAGGTCATAGTAATCCATCAACTCTTGAATGAAAGTACCAAGTCCAATGCCAATTCCTTGCACAGATAACTTTGAAGTGAAGTAATTTCTATTTGCAAGCTTATCCCAATCAACAACAAACACATTCACATCATCCAGGTCCAAGAGAGCATCCCTTAACTTGCTGTTCACAGGGCTTTCGTGATTATTGTTCCAACCATGCACAATGAAGAAATTCTTTCGGGTTTTCTTAAAATATTTTGAGTTCTTCATGGTTGTGAAGTTTGACGGAGTGATCAATTCGTACTCGTAAGGATTTTTCATCGTATACAGCATAATTCGAATATCCTTGATTGTTGCATCAACTCGACGTTGCATAATACCAGCTGTTAAAGTATCTGTATGAACCACACCATCTTTATCCATCCATTTCACTGAGGTAATTTTGAACGGATTCAATTCAGTTGGGTCAAAACTTCTTCCTTCGTTTAACACTAAAATAACCAAAACTCTTCTTAATTTTCTGTATTTTGTAATTATAAAAATAATTACCTTCAACTGATAATACAGTCAGGACTTGACTGAATAGAATTGAAAATAAAGCGAGTTGTACTCTCATGTTTAGTACTTTTAAATTGACCGCTCGTAATTATCTGACGACAGCCCCTGTTCTCACGTCGTTTTATAGCTCGTTAGAAACACGTGTATTCATTTCATTTTCTGATAAAATCATGTATCAAGTAACGAGTAGTTTTTCATTATCTCAATAGATTAATGTGAAATTGATATAAAGTATTCGGTACTTTCTTTGTTATCTGAAGTCACTTTGTACTTGACTAGTTTTCTATTATTTCCTGAAACATTACACATTTTATGCGACATGGCATAAACATTTGAATGAATTACTTGCTATGAATTAATTTTTTACCTTCAAGTCCAAAGACGCTGTTTATTATTCATCTGTGTCTATTGTTTTCTGAGGTTCATTGAAATTTGCACAATATTACTAAATTTTTTTATCAGTACATTCGGATCTACAAAGGAAGTAGGATGTCTAATTAAATGATAATTTTAAGTTTTTTACTAATGCATAGATAACGAAATGTATCATGCTAATTTAGCAAGTTACGAACTGACATAACTTGCACTTTTGAACCTGATTATTTCATCATTATGAGAGATAATCACCTGACTTTTGTATTTGCAAAAGTTTTTTTTGTTATCACTGTATTATTATGATAACGAGGACGCAAAATAAATCACGGTCTTGTCATCTTAAGAATTTTGAGATTGGGCTATTAATTATCAAGATAACGCAATTAATTAAACGTCAATGAACAACATTTATTTTTAGCGGGGAAGTCGTAATTCTAAATGCAGTAATTTGCCATTATTTTCGTCGGAATATTTTGCACATTCAAAGGTTAATAGAACTTTCTGTACTTCAATTAGAATTATAAACCTTCTGCTGTGTTATCACGAAAGAAAGCTGATTGGCGATTTGTCCTAATATAATAATCACCTCGAGCATTCGTATCGACATTGAAACAACCCATATGACTTAGTGTATTGTTTATGCAATTTCCAGAGATGTAACTCCTATAGGAATCACATTTTCGTGCAAATGAATTGCAATTCCTTAGGGATTCAGCCAGGTACTCGAAGGCTCTTGTATGTGCGCAAAGATTCGTAATATCCATACCACATCCTGGTTGTCTGATTCCATCGTTTACGTAGAAATCAGCATCTCCTAGTGATGATTGGAAGCCGAGGAAAAGTCCATTTGTATGAATGATTTGCACATGGTTTGCATCTGTAGGATCAATTCTGTTCTCTGTATCGTGGACAGTGAATAAAGGACCAGCAGGATCTAAGCCTACAATGTACGCTGGTTTGGTTTGCATATTCGCACCAACCTTACCAGCAAGATGAGCACCTAGACTATGACCATATAAAACAACATCATTTGAAGTCAGATTAAAATTGTTTATAACTTGTTGGATATATCGTCCAAGCGATGGGCCAATTGAATTCATTGCGTCGATTGATTGGGTGTACAATTTTTTTGCTTCTATGCCCCAATCCACGACGAACACGTTTACATCGTGACTGGATAAAAGTGCGCTACGCAAAAGCATATTAAACCTTGTTGCATTGTCATTTCTCCATCCATGAATCAGAAAGAAATTTCGACTTGAACTGTTGAAATATACTGAATTTCTCAGCAAGTTTGCATCGGCTGTTGAAATTTCCTCATGTCTTGTTGGATTTAGTTTTGTAAATAAAAGCAATCGATAATTATTTGTGTTTAGAGATTCTGGAATATTTTGGAGAAGTTTATCTTCTTCTAAATCTTCCAAGTGAACTTCTCCTTGTTCATCTTCCCAAGGTATAATTTCTGTTCTGTCTGGATTTTCTTCAGAAGGTGCGTAATTTCTTGGAGCAAATTCTACATAAATTTAGTTCTGAATAGTATTAGTTTATTAAAAATTAACATTATCACTCACCCGATTGCACTTCACCATAAGTCAAAATTGGCACTAGAAACCAAAATTGTAGTCTCATTTTTGTCAGAATATCACTACAAATATATACCTAAATCGCCTTTTTATATGATTAGTGTTGTTTATATAAGTTTTACAAACACAAGTTTTCATACATGTTCAAGATAAGCAAAGGCAAATTAAGCATATCCTGATGTTATAAATATGCCAAATTAAGTGAAATAAACTTTTTTAACTGCTCAGACTAAAGCATGCCACAACACTATTGGAATATGAAAATTGCATATTCAAGTATCTAACAAATATACTTTATTGGCATATTTATTGCTTATGTTACATATTTATTGTTTGTTCGTAATACGCCTGCAACACAACATAAACCATTTTTTAATTAGCCCATTAACCATTAATGAATAATGTACTTGTCAGATGATTAAAATTTAAAACGTGGTCTTCTGCAAATTTGAAATATAATATTTTAACCATTTTTCAACAAGGTTATATTCAAGTAAGTGTAATGCTTAATTAAAATATAAAATGTGCACTATAATAGTCTTGCTTAGCTAAGTGAAATACTTAATTAAATTCTTCAGCAAGACTCGCTGCTGAAGTTGCTAAATTTCTGCTTGTAGTGTTAATTCTTCGTGAGCTTCAATGCACCGTCAGTGAGTGTCATGCAGGGTAAATCCCTCTGGTACAATTTGAGCGGTCCAGCGTTGACGCTTAACATCGTACAGGCTTTCGCACCGGTGGTGGCCAAGTTGATTTCCTTGGCTGTAATGCAGGTGGTGAATGGCGTGCCCGGAACCGGAAGGCAGATCGGCACGGAATTCGGACCTAATCGCCGATTATCGCACAGTTAAACACCAAACACACGTACCGTTTACAACATCATTTGCAACAACAACAACACAACCGATAGCAACTAAAGCCACCCCCCTGGACGAAAAGAGCGTGCAATCTAGCGACGAAATAAACAGACATCAAATGCAAAGACACACAAGCAAATGATGACAGCGAACGAAAATAATGATTATGACTCCCGTTGCGAATGTCAGCCGAGCAATTCGTGAACATTGAATTGCTAAAGAATGGGCGGCAAGGATGTGTAAAAATGGCTGAAAATTCCGTTCCGCATTGGTGATCGCTGTTCTTTATTGCCTCGGACACGAGAAGCATTGCTGGAGAGAGAATGCAAGAAACGAGCGCAGGAGGATAATGCGCTTGTATCCTGAATGTGGATTTTTTATTTGTGCAAGGACGAAAGCTAGCAAGCAAGCAAGCAAGCAACCGCTCGCGAAGAAAAGAAATTCCTGTGAGAATTATTGCTCACCAATTTGCCTCGAGGCGACCACATGATCATTGTGGACGATTTCCACGGTCATCTTGAGTTCAGCAATGTTGAAATCAGTGTTGAGACATACTGAAAACAAAATAAAAACAAGAAACAAATTAAAAATTCTTTTTGCTAATATTTAACACAGTAATTGCCAAAGTGGACACTACCGCTCCCTTTATAGATGCCACCGGGGGTGGCGGTGTTAGAAATTAAGGTAAGGTGATTCAACAAGGGGCGGTAGGCCAATAAGTTGGGGAATTACTGATTTAAGTCATATTACTTACCTGTTTGTTCTTCCTCTTTGTAATCGAACTTTGCACAGCACGTGCAAACTAAAGCCTTGCAAGAACATTGGGGAAGTTTCGATATTATTTCTCTAACACCTATCGAGATAACAAACAATACAAATCAATAGTCGATTAAAAATAATTATTATGAAATTCCATTACGTTTTCCAGCAGACACTTCGCAAGCAAAGTAGCAAACTAATAAACAAATTGTAAACTTGAGTGGAGTCATCTTAAAGTAATTGTAATCTATCTATTATATTAATAACAAATACGTCAGTTTGAATTCGTCGAGGACTATATCAGTAAGTGAACTGTTTTTTATTTATAACAATATTCATATGCATATCGGGTTTATTCAACGCTAATTTGCCAATTCAAACAAGCAGATGATAATAATGTAATAACGCCGGTAATAAATGTCCAAAATAAATGAAAATTGTCATTCGTCCACGGTAATTTAATTCAGTTGTTTGTTTATTTATTTAATTATGTCATGTTATTGTGAAATAATTGCATTACTTGATATCCGCATGAATGATAAATTGCAATTGCATTAAATGCAAACTATAATTTTCGATGAAAAAATATGAGAAAATTGCTTTAAATATTTTATTACTGGCTGATTGAAAAATAGGTGCAGGAAGTTGAAGTATATTGAAAGGTACATTTTCTATATGAATTATGTATAAAAAGGATTAGTAATAGAGAATAATAAAAATTAAAAATAAATGGGTAAATAACTATGAAATTGATAAATGACTATGATTTTATCAAAAATATTTAGGATTACCTTTTTTGTTTTCTTGAAATTTTCTTGGTTCCTTGAAATATGTGCGAATTAATAAACGCAATTTGAGAGATTTTAAGTACTGTTTACGGTAGATAACATCGAAATCAGAAGGATAATTCATAATTAAGCTGATAATTAAATAAATAAAAAGTACTTGCTAAAATTTGCATGTAACTTCATATTTAACAAAATTTACATACACCGCAAGAGAGAAAAGTGTTTTTTAATTCTGCCTATCAATAAATGCAAAGATGTATGAAAAGGACCACATATTTTACACCAACTTAGGATAAAAATCAATTCGTAATAATAATGATAGTAGTTATAAAGTTTTAGAAATCCTGAATTCAAGAAATGTTGAAAAAAAATCGCGTTTTATGGCCCAAAAAATGCTCATATTCTTTGTTAAGAACGGAATTTGATAATATGAGTTTTGTTACCAATGAATAAAAATAAATACTAAGAATTAGAACCGTAAAAATTGACTTCAATTTAGTGCGCCTTGTGATGCAATTTAAGATATCATCTATTCAATAAATCGTCTCTAAATGCATCTAACTTTGGAAAGCACTAATTTACCTACATACTTTCTTTAGAAATCAATTTACTTAGTACTATTAATACATTTTTAAAAATCATTCTATGCATTTCAGGTGTGTCTTATCATTAGGTGAACCTGCTAGGCCTTGAAATATGATAAGTAGTAATCGAGAAAACGCACCGATTATTCATGATCAATATTGTTGACACTCATTTAAATAAATACAAAAGTTTATTTCCTTCACAATTTGTACTATATCTTAATTAAGAGATTCATTAACTAAGCATGCATGACCCTTAATCATTTATTCTTTGTATTACTTTTGCTCTACCTGATCTTTGATTAAGTGCTTGAGCGAAAAGTTTCAAATATCGTAAAATGCTGCTTGCTCCAAGTGCAAACCAACAAAACTACATCAACAACAACACAGGAGTACTTATTGCACTCGTCGTTTTCCTGGTTTGCCAGGAACTTTTCTAATTACCCATTCCAATACCGATTGCACTAGGACTTTCTTCGTACGTGTATTGATGATTCGCTATTATACTACTTGTTGTTGTTGTTGTTGCTTGTGTACTGTTGATTCCCATATATATGATATCGATGAATTCAAGTGTGTAGTTGCTATTATCGTTGTATTTACGCGCGGGTGAGTTAGTGCAACTTTCAAAAGTTAAGATTCATTGGACAAAGTGCACCGCTTACATTTCAATTCGTAAACGGGCACAAAGTGCAACCAAAGAACGAATGAATAAATAAATTTGCAAACTTTTGATAGTTTTCAACTTTTACAATCACTGCCCAGCTGCACAAAAGTTTACTGAATAATTACGTTTTGTTGTGTCCTAGTTTGTAATTTAATTAAAAATGTAATAAAAGATTTAGAACAATTAAGACATTTCTGCGACAGCAACAAAACACGCTTAATGCATTCAGTCTTTACATTTGTTGTCTAAAAGGGTTTTTATTTCAGTCTTCGTCGTCACTAATCTCGTTGTTGTGCATCCCTTATCTAACTTCTGGATTTTTTTTGCCTCTCATGGTGACAAGAAACGAACACCTGACCTCGTAAAAAGTGCTCGTTAAAAGCAAGCGTGAAATTTACCATTTGCTGCGATATCATCAAGACTTGAGCGCATGGCCCACAAAAAATCATAATAAAATTAAGATGAATAAATGTTCATAACGTCGATTCCTGCGTGCATTGCAGCGAAGCGATAAAATTGTGAAAAGGCGTAATCTCCGTGAGACAGGCAGTTGGTTGTTCAGTTACCGCTTGGCTTCACCGGTGGATCGCCTTCAATAATTACCGAAAGTGCCTGTCGTACGACGAGACGCCATCGACGGGTGAACGCGCGCGAGCTTGCTCGCGAGGATGACAAGGGTGGGTTTTATCTCTCAGTTATCAGCCGGCTGCTGCTGCTTCAGCGTGCTGAATTAATTAAGGGAGTTTCTGACACCATTAGTCACTTACTGCACTTCCCTTTCGCGTACGTAAAGCGCTTTGACTTGACAGCCGCAATAGCACAAGAGCGAACGATTTGATTTACAACTCCTTTTCGGTATATTGCGCGTGCGCGGCGGCGGTTGACAACCCCATCATCATCATCACCACCATCGCCATCGATGAGTGAGGTGGCAGCAGCAACCGCCGTCGAAGACGACGTGTCACAAGAGTGATCGTCTCCTGGCTAATGGAGATTGCCAATGACATTACGCCAAAGAAGACAAACACCCCTAACACGATCAATCTGAATAATAAATAGCCAGTCGAACAAACAACAAACTTTTGCATCTCGTCAGTGTTCATGATGCACCCACATGTTTTGAATAAATTATTTCATTTACCGTCTCAGATGCCTTCCGCGTTCGTTCGCCGAGTTGATGTAAAACGTGCTGACTAATCAGTCGGTCATTTCGAAATCACTTAGCGCATTCAGGCGCTGCGCAAACGCGTTAATAATTGTCAAAGATTATGCAAATGTAAGCAATTGCCTAGCATCTCATACGCGTTTCGCCGTAAAAAGCGCACGCATTGCGCGATTTCATGGCGGAATTATGCGCACACAAAGTAAGCGTAAACAAAGTAATTTCAGCATTTTACAGGTAATTACGCGTGTGCTCGACGAGTGTGCATAACGATGCGTTTTATTGAGACGTGAGCGAGCGCGAGCGCGCGCTTTCGGCCACATATGTTTGCGCTTTGCTGCTTGATCTCGTTACGAGATGCAGCATCTGCCATCATCGTATCTCGACACATCTATGAACTTCAAACCATACCATACCTGCGAGTGTGTGTTTTACAAAGTGCCTCTTTGCTTTCATCGACGTGTGTGTAATATATGCAAGATGTAAATAAAGTTGACAAACGAAGCGTGTCATTCGATTTTATTTCTCCGCATCGGATATCAAAAATATATTTAATGAGGTGTAAAATCCATACGCAAATGTCCTTCTTTCGCAGGATAATATAAATATATTACAAGACAAGTGGCATATTTATTTCATCCTGGAAATAAATTAGCGAGGGAAAGAAGGAAAGAAATTATCCTTAAAATATCATGTTAACGTCATTAATATAGAATTATTCATCAATGTACCCTTCACAGATTTAAGTTTCAGTGGTTATTCAGCATGTTTCTTTTAGCTGCGTTGGAAAATCATGACAGGAGAGTAAATTTATAATGGTAGATTATCAGGGCGACCCATCAATAGTTTATTAATTGGCCAGGTAGGACGATAGGAGGCAATTCGTGGTATGTGGTCGGTCCCTTCAACCACAAAACCGTCGAACAAGCGCATCTCCACCCTAATCCCTCGATATCTAACAGCACCACGTCTCGCGCGTACGCAGTCGTGTAGCTCAAGATAAAGGGTGTTGAATTCTATTAGAACGAAACTTTAAGTCAACTTAAACGGAAAAAGTCGAACGCTGTGCACAACTTAATACGATTGAAACACGAATAAAAAAGAACAAATTAAAAGACTACATCGTTGAGACTTTATAAAGCAATAAATAAAACTAAACAAATGTAAATCACATGAAGAAGGTGAGAATTCAATGGTAATTAAAAGCAGAGAAAGAAACATTTGATCTAAATGCACGCTGGACTTATTTTATTTCGGGTGGTATTGAATTTTTACTTTGTTTTTTGTTGGATTGTAGGTACGCAAGATACAATCAACGCATTAACACTGAAAGAATCCGAAGAACTGTGGGTGGTGGATGCGAAATTTTATGTTCAACACATGGTTTCATTATATTGAATTTTATTATTGTTTTATTTTTATTTTAGTTGAGTTTGCCGCTTGTTTTTTATTTCATTGCGCATTTAATGCTTTCAAGCATTCAGCACGCAGTGATTAATTGTTTGTTGCGCGTCCCAGCCCATTGCAACTAACCAACCAATAAAAGCAACAAAGAGTAAAGAACACAAAATGACTGATAAAACGGGTATACACGAGAGAAATAGGTGTATTTATACGGCAAGAAATAAATGAAGAAAACGCGATTGTCGCCTCAAAATCAGATTAAACCATTGACGCATCATCAATAAACGTCGCTTTTTATGCGTCTGCGATTGAAATTAAAGGTTAATTATCCTGGCTCTGCATTTTTTCGCAACTTGCTTGTTAATGTAAATTGTTTAACGTCATCATCTATCTATCTATCTATCTTATCACTCACAATTAACAACAATGCGCAGTTATCAAATAATAGATCACACTATTATTTGTTAATTAAGTGAAACTTATAGATAACATCGAATCATGCGTTGTAGTTGAGTGAATCTTGATATAAAAATTCCAAAGTTTTTTCTAGAATTATAGTTATAGTTGTATGCGTTTCTTTGGAGTGCATTCGTTGTTATGCAAAGCATGGAGAAATTTCAATTGGTAATAACGTGTAATGAAGTCCCCAGAGCGCAGTAAAGAAATACACGAACAATTCAATTGAAAATATGAAATAAATAATCATAAATTCGATGGCTGTGTGTTGTGATGCCCACCCACATTATTCGAGTCGTACGGGCAATGCATTCATACGCGGTGGAATGTGATTGCAACTCTTCATTATAAGGTACAATAGTGATAAAGCCACTCATTAAAACATGCGCCTTTATCATGTCACCGTATAAAAATGTCACGCACTTGGATAAAGTCGAAATAGTCTGAATGCATTTGGAAGTTGTGTAATTGTTTGTTTTACATGCATTGCTTTTTTATTGATCTCGTGCTGGAATGCCTCGCAAGAAGATATTTTAATCCATCTCCATATATGATCAATAGAAACGGCGCTTGTTGTTGCTGTTGCTGTTGTTGTTGTTAACGAATTATTTTCGACCACATAAACGGCTTACAATCATCTTAAAAATTCTCCAAGATCAAAATGTCTTTCTTAAAGCGATAAACATTTTTACTACTTCATTGCTTCAATTTCTATTTTTGGTCGCAGCCTGAGTTACCTGAATAGATATTGTGATTTGTATGAAAAGCATGAAATATTTCGCTAATTTATGTCTCGCTCTTTGACGCCTCAAGCATGAAAAAACAATTGACAGACGACAAAACGCAACGATTGCGGATTATTTGTTTCTGGTTTGTACAGAAACAAGTCGTTTGCCATTAGCGCTCTCCGCACGCAGCGAAATATTTTCAGTGCGTCGATAAAATCTTGGAAAATTGCATGAAAGTATGTTAAGTATGCTTCGTTCTTCAAACACGCATTGATGTCTGGCGCTGTGTAGTTTCGAGTGCTTGTACAAGAATGGCATAAAGCGAGTGAAGTAGAACGTTATTTATTCGCTCACTTATTTGTTACGACATCGACTTGGTGGCAATTTCACTGCAAAGTGCTTTGCTTCTCTCAGCCGCCGCCGAGAGCGGAATTTTTATAATCGCTGATTGTCGCTCGTTAGCAATCCGCGCGCAGATCGTTTAGATTTGTCTGCGCGCAATTGCTCTTTACTCTCGTCGAGCAATGCCTACACATCCAGGTTTCAATCATGTAAGCGCCAGCGCCAACGCCAAGCGAAATTAGAATATTTTAATGCGCGACTTTTATTGATTAGTTTGTTAGTTGTAACATAAATAATACATTTTTGTTCACCTCGGTGCGCATTAAGCTGACCTGCATTATATCCATGTCGACGTCGACGTCCGTGTTGATTTTGTTTTGCGACGACTTCCATCGACTTCTTGCCAATGCGAATTACGAAATGAGCACGCCAGACGCGAAGAGAAAGAGCGCGTGGGCCGCAAAGGCGCCACACTGCGCGACTCTACAAACAGGTGATAATGTTCTCTCCGCGCTCCGCTCCGAAGAAGAATTGTACGCTAGCTGGAACTTATCACCGTCGTAAACCAACCAATCTTTAACAGAGTTATTGCGCACCGGACATTCCAATACGTCGAATGCGTATTCGAATTGTGGGAATGCGTTCCATTATAGTTTATAGTGAGGTCCATACTTTTGCCAAATCATTAATTACGTGTCCGAATGCTTAATGTTGCTGCGCGCATCGGCAGAGGAATTGTGAACGATGGAAGAAGTGAAATGGAAAGCGCGACTGAGAGATTTATGTTGATCTCATTAATTCCTTGGCGCTGGCAATTCGTTCCGTCGCGGCTGCGGTCGCCACGTGCATGTCGTCGTCGTCGATGCCTTCGATTTTCGGCCATCACTACCGCCGCCGCCACCGCCGTTGGCATGCAACAATCGAATGCAATGCGACAAACTCATACCCGGCAATTTGCCTCCGGACGTGCATTCCCAGCATCATATACAAAGTGTAACCATTAAATTCCCTCCCTTCCTTCAAGAAAACCACGCAAGACTTTGTTGAATGCTAAAACTTTAGTGATAGATCCAAAGTTTTAGAATATCTTGATAGAGTTTTGAGGAAAATGAACGGAAAATGCTTTGCAGTTAACTATAAAGCATTAATTTAGCTGCTGGATGCTCAACGCCCTCATTTACGATGAATTCAATTTCAATCCTCTTCGCGTTCCCAGCCCCTCGATGCGTCGAATTTCGATGTTCAATGTGTTCGAACAATTGATTCGCCCCCTCGCAGTACGCGCTGCTTGCGCTTGCTTGTTCCCTTAAGTGACAGAGGATGTTCTTAGATCGAACATTATTAACGCACATAATGGAGGAGCAACGCGCACCCTCCTTGTGCGCGTGAAAGAACGCTTCGCACTGTAACAAAGGCAATGATCGCATCAAGGTAATAATTTTGCGTATCATTTGCGCGCAACAAAGCACAAGATGACTAATTGCATTTGGCAGCACTCATGTCACACATTAGAGAGCGCAAAAGCGCGCGCGTGCCAAACGCAGAATCGGAGAGCAAACAAACGTTAATTATTTGCGCGCGCGCGAGCAAAGGAATTACCTGCATAAATAAGGGTTGAATGACGTTCGTGCACGAACGAACAAACGCGCACCCTGCTAAAATATTCCGCATTTTTCCGGCGCGTCGCACACCCAGATAATTAGCGGCATTTGCATAATTTTGTGGTTTATCATCGCACTCGGCGTCAAAACGGATTTCTCTTCCGGCCTGACCAAAAACAAAAATGACTATGCGCGTACTTTTTGTGTGATAATTAATTGTTTATTGTTCCGCATTTAGATATCCACCAAGCGATATTTGTTCAACAATAGATAATAAACTAATAAAATACGATGTATTGTTGCGGTTTCGTTTGCTGTGCTGCGCTGATGTAAACCTACACGTTTATCCTGCGGCCACTTCGTCCACACTTTTGTTGATCAAATGTCACATGGCAGGACTAGACAAATTCAACGAGTCTTTAATTAAACATTGACAAATTACTAACCAAATACGAACACTGCATGCTGCGCAAATAATGAAACGTACACCGTAAATAATTCTTTGTTCCTGCACATTGTTCAATAAGCTTCTGTGCTCAGTAACTTAATTAAATGCTGAGTAAAAGTGACTTGTTGGTTGTATTGTTGAGTGAGAGCACTTCTTTCGACGAGAGAGTTTTGCTCGCGAAACTTTATGCATTAAAAATCCAAGCCTGAATAGTATGTCACGTTAACGTCCTCGAATGATTTATGACATAATTCAATACTGTGCATGTTATACACATGACTTGGTCCTTTTTCCAGGACTCTCTTACAAATAATGATGGCGTTTGTAGAATGCTTAATGTGACCTGCAACGAAATACGCTGTTTGGAAAATGTGACCGCACTTCTTCTTGACAATTGGTTTAAAGTCAGTTGGAGAGCAAACAGCGTAAAGTTGAAACATCTCTAGGAGTAGTGTTTTTTGTACCGACGACCTGCTTGAAGTGAGAGCGTACAGCCAAAAAGGCACAGGACGACGAAGATTTATGGCCAAAACTCGACCCTAACGACAACAAACTGCAACAGATAAATGTAAGAAAATCGTAACAATGTTACATGCGGCGCGCACATTTCATAGTCGTACGTACGGTTTTTACTCCGTTAAGTGATTTACGAATCCAACATCACTGCTATATGTTTTGCGCGCAAACTTCAGGCGCGCCTTCAACCCTTTGGAAAGTTTCCGCTAACGTGTGCGCTCCGGTGCTACAGGAGCGTATTTTATCTGCAACTGTTGCTTTCAGTGCTCATATTCAGCGTCGGTGGCGGCGGCGGCGGCTGCTGAGCGAGACAACGTTCAACGCTCGCCGGGCGGAGTAAAAATTAATTTCCCTGAAAGTTTGGCACTGCAGGTGCATAAAGCAGTTATCACACAGCAGTGCTGTGATAATGTAATAAAAGCTCTTTTTAGCTGCATGCCATTATCATTTGCAACAGAGCGTCATCATTTAGCCGTTCGTGTGGAATAAAATTTCGCTAAATCTGATTCAATATTATTCACGATACAAACTTGCGCCCTGCCGCTCAAAAACACATTGCGCGTCAACGTCGTTGCTGACGACTGTCATTGTCGTTTGTCGCATTGCACACACAATTTTCCTCAACTTTCCGCCGCCGCCGCCGCCATGCATGATGCGCATGCAAAATGCTACAGGCGAAAACAATGAGCTACATACCTACTACCTGCATGGCATGCATGGAAGAAGCGCGGTGTAGTTGATGCGCTAGCAGTGACATAAAATGTTATCTAAATATACGCGTATAAAAGCAACTCGCTGTGCCAGGAGGCGGAAGCGCAGACGTGATGTTCGCATCATTTCTTTCTTCGCAGCGACGCAAAGTTTTCTATTTGAATTCAGAGAGTTTATTGGTTGTATCATTAGTCGTCGGTCGTCTCGTCGGCGGCACGGCGCTCGAAAGCTTAAACACATGCAGATCGTTTGTTTAGGATGGCGCGTCGCGTGTGTCGCGGCCGCATGCAATGCGCATTAATTATAATGTATTTGTTTAGGCGTTTTGTAATGTGTTACTGGGTTAGCGCACCAGAAGGAGACGCACAGTCGACCCAAAACTTTCGGTGGTCACTTCATATATCTGCTCCTCGCACAGGTTGTTTTCACTCGCCGGCGACGTGATGTGAGTTGCAAACGTAAATAGCATTCATCATGTTGCTCTTTTCAACATGAGCAGCGTTTATTTAATTTCACTTCCGATGTTATCTTCTAGTTTTATTCTCCCTATGGAAATACCTTCGTTTATTTTACCAACACGCATGTCACAAAGTGCATACCATTGTTGTTATTAATTTGGTTAATAACTCACTAGAAAAATACAGAATTTTCATCAAGTTTTCAGTTTCAAATCAAATCAACATTTGAAATGCATGGTTGAGCAAATAGCGAGCTTACAAAAACTTTCTTTGAATTTTTTGAAAAATGCAAAATACAATTATAATTTTTTTTGTCATATTTTATACATTATTATACTTCTTGAGACGCCCTTTGTAGTGGTGTATTTGGTTTTCTTTTATCTTAAAGGAGACTTTAGATAATGATAATGAAAATTAAGATTAACTTTCGCTGCCAACTTTGGTACGAAATTATTGCTAAACTACTGAATCAATTGAGATAAGATTTTCATATTCAGCTAAGACATTATCGATTTGCAAGAAAATATTTTAAAAATGTTAATATATTATTTCACAGTAATGTCCACTGTAAATTTGCTTGTTTTGAGATAGAAACTGATAGAAACTTTCTGTAAAAGTCATCCTTAATATATGCGCAGAGTAAACATCAACAAAACTGTGTGCGTAGAACGCGTGTGCATTTGATATATTTTCACATCTCGTTTGTGCAAAAAAGCAAACTTGCGATGATAATTGAAATGTTAATTAACCCGGCGAATGTGCGCAGTGGCTAAATTTTAATTGAATACTTAAAAGCCGCGTGAAATCTAGCGCGCTAATTAATTAATTTGAAATGGCGTGGCATGTGAAAACAAACGCACGCATTTCACAGCGTGCAGTATTTTCTGTTTTTGCGCTCGCTGCGAGTGCGGATAAATGCACTTACCATGTGTTTGTGACATGCGAGTGACGCGAGGCGGTCGAGTGTGAGGCAATCGCGCATCTATCATACCGCCAATAATCCGAACGGCGCTCCGGCGCGCTGGACGCTCGTTCGTTCACATGCATACCGCGAGTCGCGACGCCTACGCATTTTGCCGCAGCCGTGGCGTCTCCGTCCGCAACGGTAAGTCCACTGCGACCGCTGCTTACCATCTGCCACCAAACGGCCCTCTCTGCGCGAAACTGCGCCACGCACGAAATGGACACTCGCGGAGTTGATTGCGACAGGGTGCAAATCATCCATCGGCGCAAAATTGTCTCCGGCGATCGTCGCGGAAGCCGCAAATGAAGTGTTTGCCTTCTGGGCAAGCCACCTGGTGATGCCGAACGTGCTGGTAAGACAAAGAAGATGAATGCGACCAATTGAGACAAACTCACTTCTTATTCCTTCGCTTACCTGCAACGTGAACGCATATGGAAGATGTCACAGTGTGTTCTCTTCTCTGCTTGGTGTGGCTCCTCTGGTTGATGGTACCATCGCTGACTGCACACGTTGTGCTTAATGATTAGTCGTGTGGGCAGCAGCGCGAGTTTTCTGCATTCGCTTCATTCCAGCGATGCGTTCCGTCATTCCATGCCGCACTGCACTGCACTGCGCTGACGGTGTTCCGCGCCACTGCAATTGAAACTTAAACTTAATAACTCTGCATATTTACGACACCGTAATCGCAATGAACACGATATTTGCACTTGTATTCCACGCTAATGGATGGCAAGTGCATTAAATATTTAGTGAACCGGCGGCAGCGTGCGCGCGAATCCCTCTCGTGACTTTCAGGCGCGCTGCATTTCAACGTATTATGCTCCCGGTTCTATTTTAATTAAACAGCGTGCGCCCTAGCCTTCATATTCGCCAAGGGCTTATGCGTGCACACATCGACTACACAGCTTGCAAAAGGAAGTGCAATGCGATTAACATGCAAAGTATACACAAGTGCACCATGCGCAATAAGCGTGTCAATTCACCTTCGATATTAAGTCCCAACGGATCCACATTCTTGATTTCACTTTGCGTCTACCCTGCTTAAAATCACCCAAAACCCCCTATGAATAGACGTCTATTGCTCTTTTACGTTATGATCATATGCAAAACTAATTCTATTTCAAATTTACTACTGCTCTTTATATTTCACCCTTTAAAGTAAGGGTGCACAGTTCAAATGTAGATGCAGACCAAAATACATTTTTGGGTTAAATTAGCAGATCAACTGCGGCCCTGCTTTAAAGTTATGAAGAGTCCTTTTAAGGATAACGAGAAATAAAGTGACATTTAAGATAGGTGTACAGCTTGGGAAGTAAAGGAGTAATCATAATTTAAATCACAATTAATCGTTTACACGTTTACGAGCTGTTAACATTGAGTAAAGTGCGAGTGAATTGTAAGGAGTGTCAAAGAGTTGTTGACGTAGCTGATGATCGACACTGATTGCAGCTTTGCGAACCGCAATGCACGCCTCAAGACCAGATGCTTGCGAAAGCCGTGGAATTCGCGACATCGTGAGCGCGCCGATAAGGCAAGTGATTGATTCTTTCAGCACCTTTGTTGTTGTCGGACATGATTTGATGGCGTGGCCGCGACGATGGGTGACGATGGTTCCAGCCGAACGCCTACAAAACGTACAATTATGTACCATTGTGCCCGGCGGACATGTGCGCGCGAAGGAAGAAACGCAACACCCCCGGTCGGCGGGCCAGTCGGCGTTGTTCACATGCATGCTGCTCAAGATGTACACACAATGTCTTCGGCACGTTCGCCGTCCTGCAGGTATTGTCGTTGCGGCGCGATGCGTATGTTGGCGTCGTCATTAATTATGCGCAGCGCTTCATCGTGCATCATCCCACAAAAGGCAAGCAAGCATATACCGAATGATTCTTTCGCGTGGCTCCCGACCCAAGTGGAATAAAACCGTGGCATTAACGCGCTTAATGCTGGTTGTTTAGACATGTGGTGGAAGTTTGTCGCCTACTATTTTGGATTTAATTTAATAATAGGTTCACGTAAGCGTTTTTCTCACAATGCTACGATGTGCTCAACGAGTGGTATTATCATTGTAATATATGTCATCTTTTCAGCCACACAAAGGCCAGCATCTTCAGCGAGTTTGTTTATTGTTTTCATGAGTGCATTTTTCTCACTTTTAAAACTACCTGAGTGTACAGCAGAACTTTCACTCAGAGGATCGTGGATGATAATTTATGAATGTGTGACACATCACACCCTTGGTGGCCAACCCTAATTCAACATGTTTATGTGGTGTGTCGTTAAACGCAGCCCGCGGAATTCATTGAGATTGGAAGCAATCAAAGAGGGAGGAAGCGTTCCGCACGCATGAAATTTATGAATGATTTCCCAGCTAAATGGCTCGTATGTAATTTATTCTTATGCGACGCATAAATAACCGCGGGGTTAATCAGAGATTTGGCATCGATCTATAGCGTCAGCCATTTCATTCCTCAACCCTCGCATGCACTCATCCCCATGGTTCAATTCAATTCAATTTGCACACAGCGAACGGGACAACGCTATTTGTGCGAATTGAATTTGTGGCTTGCATCCTGTTTTAAACGAGTGTTTTCTTTCCGATTCGCATAACAAACAGCAACAAACATGCGAGCATGCGTTCAACAACACGAAACCATATGCAATCGATTTGCTTTTATTTGTTGTAAGCCAGCACAAAATACGAATGAATTTCAGGAAAAACCAACACTAAATATGGGATTAAATCCATTATTATAATGTGAAATTAGGCAAGTTTCCCATTTGTCGAGTGTGGTGATTCGTTAAGAATGTTTTTGTAGGTGCTGACATCGAAGACGAATGAAAGTAAAAGCCGAAGCGGACTAAAAGGAGTGAGACAAGCGGCGGCGAAAATTGTATTTAATGGACGTGCATAATGGAGCGTCATGGTTCTTACCTTAAACGCCGATCTAATAATCCTTGCGCATCGCACTGCACGGCGCTAATCTACTAAATTATTACACTTTATCAAAGCGATCCCGACGTCGTGCTTACGTGGATTTATCGTGCTCGCTGGCGCTGGATGCGCGCATTAATATTTTCGCAACATTTGCACACCGGCAACGATGTTTTGCCGGCGCGGCTCATACTGCTCGCGCTGGCTGAAATTCCCGCCGCCGCCAGCCTGCCCCCAGGTTTACCGCAGAACAATCGACCGCGTTTTATTTTTCATTGCGGTGCAGACACATTAATGATCCTTGCAGCCTTTTATTTCTTACACCAACCACTTCATCTATATATTTTTCTCATTAATTACCAGAGCGAAATACTCAGATATTTTACATGATCAATTAATTTTTAATTTGCTAAAGTACGAGCATCACCGGGCATTATTAATTATGCTGCTAAACATTGAAAACTTGGGCAGGCGCACGCAAAAGTTTGTGAAGCGAAGAGAAACTTTGTCGTGTGCAACAAATACTTGAAAAGTTGGAAACTTTGAAATGCAAACGAAGCGCGCGTCGAGTATCTTTACTCTTCGCCGTCGAGCGATCTATGCAAGCCGAAGAACGGCTTTTGATGCGCTGCGCGCTATACTTTAATACTTTTTGTAATGAATTGAAGGCAAAATTTATGAGCGAACGCGTAAGTTCCTGCCACTAAAAAAACCACCGTAAAATGTGTTTTGTCATCATTTTCTATAGCGGCGCCATTGGCAACTCTGCGCTGCGTTATCCTTAAAAATGCTGAAATTACAAAGGTGGAGAACGACACGAAACTTTACTAGTTTACGCTCTGGTTAGAAGTGATGCAACAAAATGCGAAGTTAAATGTAAATTTCTGTGGTTTAGTGTACTCCTTGTATGAGAAATATTCCTTAGGGAATAATTAAGTGTAGATCTGTATGAAATAGCACACATGGAGCATGCGTTACACTCATGGGAATCACATTTAGCTCCTTCGGATGGCAAGCGCAATAATAATAACAACAACAGGCGGCTGGGCTGATGATTGCGATACAGCCGCGACACTAGCGCTAAGTGAAGGAGTAACAATAATACGAGCTGAAACATCCTGACGTCGCATTCGCGAAGATGAAGAGCGTAAACAACAAGAAGCTGCGTCGCTGACTAAGATGAAGACGAGAGTAAGGTCGTCCTCCGAGGAGCAGGAGGAGATGAAGAAGAAGAAGAAGATGAAGAAGAGGGTTAACTCACTTATTGTATGTGATGCGTGCACGTACGCGACACGTTTATGATGAATTACGAGCTTACGGATTAGCATCTCAAATCCTGCGCGTCCTTCGAGTGCGTGCGAATGGAGAAAAACAACGGCGGCGGCTGCTGATGCTGCAAGCGCTGTATTTAATTTATTTAAACGCACATATATATATTTCATAAGCGTCCGTGCTTCATTTGCATGTGAAGTGTGCGTACATAACTCAAGTATTTTCATTCGTGCGCACATTCCGCGCATGATTGCCATGCGTACACAATTTTGCTATCCATTTGTTTGTTTTGCATTGCTTGCTTTATGATTCGCAATGTCACATTAGTTTATCACGCTGAAATACGACTATTACAATGGCATTTAAATAAAAATATTGCCAATCAGCTTATCACAACAAATCGGATTTGATTTCCGCAAGGATAATTCCACATCCTAAATATTCATAATATGACTTAATCTAATTAATGCATACTGCTTGCTTGACTGATATTACCCATTACCTCAATATGAATTATTTTGTCAATCAATGATTCATAGTGGTAGGTTACGAATACATAAATTTTATTTCAGTTTGTCCGATAATTTAGCAACAATTTGGTTTCAAAATTGAAGAATTAGTGTCGAGTTTTAAGTTCAAAATCTTTAAAAATAATAAAGAATTTAAAAAGTGAATTTCACTTTTGAAAACGTTGTCTAATGAAGAATAAGTAGATGTAATATTTAAAGCAATTCACTAATTATAAATATAAGTAATTAGTGTTTGAAATTTTCCAAATTATTAGCACAAAAATTATTTTTAAATTGAGGTTTGGTATTTTTAGTGAATTTTATAAGATTAAATAAAGAAAATTATAAAAATTTGCTATACGGAAAGATATTTTGAGGTTAAAAAGTGAAAAATCGGCCAAATTTTCTATTTTTAGAACCAAACTTGAGACATGCGCTATGAACCATTGGAATGGCGTAATTTGTTAGTTAGAATTAAATTATAATAAAACCTTATTACGCTCAAATGACAAATAGTAAAATTAATAAATTAGCATTAATTATATGCATTTATTGCATATGGATTTGTTTATTTTGTATAAAATATTCGAATAGATTTAGAATGCATTAATGGCAACAATTGTGCAGTGAAATCTGATGATTGAAGAGTGTTCCAATGCAGATAAGCGCGAAAATGCATAAACATTTATAATTTGATTCAATGAAAGATAAATATGAAATTATTCTAGCTGAATGCAGCATTCGAATATGAAATTAAAGCCGCGGGCGTGTGACAATATTAATTGCTTTTTTCGCCTGCTAATTAATTCATTATAAACAAATATTTATCGCGAGCAATAATAAATAAAATTATACATTTTATTCGCTTCAATTATCCCCAGACCTAAGCATATTTATCCTGCTGAATAGGGCGTTTTAAATAGTGCATGTGTATTGATTCGATTTATTAAAGCTCGAATATTTTCGTTTTGCACAACATTTTTTAAACGTCAATTCAACGTTCTTAATTGGGCTGCCTAACAAGGCGCCTTCGTCGGCGTTCTGCGCGTAAATAACTTCATCCACTTGTTTTTCGTGCTGTGTTAATCGCTCCCAAGCCACTCGTCGTTACTTAATGATGATTAGTTGGCTTGGTTTGAGTGTGCACCACGGCGGCGGTGCGCGCTTTTTCATCGCGTATCCGCAAAACTTCGATCCGCAATTTTTCCACGCGATTGACCGCGAGGAGAACTAATTACAACTTTAGTGTCTAATTAGTGTCACGCTCTTCAAAAAAATCTAATTACTTTCCGCGAATCATTTATGCGCATGCGCAGAGAGTGCACTATGGACGAATTCGAGCTAATGATGGTATTAGCGAAGAACAAAGGCGATGAGAGTCTAAGTGGATGAATGAACGAATTAAGACGTATCGGCGGCTGAAGCTCGCTTGCGCTTGTTGAGTACGGCAATTAACGTTGATTTCAGCTCAGCTGCTTCCCAGCACTCGCGACGGGCGAATATCAATGCCGATCATTTTCCAATTGGGCATGACTGATGTGATCAGTGATCGCGAGATGAGTCTATTGAGCGCACGATGAGTGATACGCTGATGAATTATGAACCTCGATGGAAGTCAATCATCCATCACGACTCTCATTACTGACAGCCACATGAAAGGCATTTAGAAAAAACGAATAAATCACCAAATCACAATCAGGCATTAGCTATTAATTAGGAATTAAATGCAAAATTAGTATTAATGTATTTATCGATAATTTGTCTTAATATGGCTAATGAATCAATCAAGATAAATTATTTTTAATAATTTTAGAAAGTCACTGCGAAACTTGAATAACTTCAAGTTACTTGCACGCCAAGGAAGGAAGGATAAAAGGAAGAAAATGATGCGCACAAGCGATGGAAAATGGAGCGTGGCGAAGGTCGTTGAAGCGCGATTTGCTGCTTTCCTCGTTTTCGGTTTCGGTGTATCGAATTTCGCGTTGTCTGCATTGCTGCTCCTGCTGCGCTCGAATGCCCAAATTGATGCACTTCAATGTATCTTCTCCGGGTGTCTCTGCCCGCAGCGGGAATCGCGCGCTATCGAGAATATCAGACGAGGAAGAAGAAGAAGCAGCAGAAGAAAACAAAAGAAGATGAAAGAGAGGCGCTCATTCCGAGTTATTGAGCTGCGAGAATGCACTTAACTAATTTAACTTTGATAAATGTTCTCGATTTTCAAATCGTTCGCATCGCAGCGCGAACAAAGTGTTTGCGAAAAAGTTTTTATCATTTCGAGACGAGATTGAAACGAATTTTATAATTATCTCGGTCAATTAAAAGAGAGGAAGAGATAGTTTCGTGTGTTTGTGACTTTATAATTGTGTTTCGCTTTGGTGTGATGTTTACAAACAGGTGCGCAAAGAGATGCAAATGCCATCGTCATCGTGATCATCAAAGCTGGCGCTGTCGTTCAGTATGCAGCCTCACGTAATGACAAGGCGTCATAATTGCTGTTTGAAAGGAAATTAAAACGCACGCGTTGATAAACTAAACATTAAAACGTTGCGTACCATCAGCCATCATACAAGGTGTTTAACACGTGTTTATTGCCAATTCCACTCGCATTTTCCACGGAGTCATTTGACACTTTGTATGTAAAGTTTGCAGGCTAAAGCTGCAAACGCATAGACTGAGTAGTAAACAAAAAACTGAAATTGTTTTCACGTTTGCGCTTTGCGCCTCTTTGAGTAGTGAACATGTTATGCATAATAATTACTGATAAAATCAATCATTTTTTATACAGCACTTTTAAGGTTTTTATTTAGTTTACGAGCATTTCTAGGAATTCTTCAAATGGAAGTTGACGTAAATAATAATTTGCACAAGTTTTTTAAATATTAAATTTCACCTTTGCGGTTTTTCAACGAATCCTTGCTGGAAGCAAAATCAAGTAGGTGGAGTTTGCAGCCAACCCACGAGTTGTTGGAAAGCGACTTTTGCTTCTTTTAATTCTTTAATTAAGTGATTAATACACGCCGTAAATGGGCGGATTTATTAATATTTGCACTCATCGTTTACGCATTAATTAATTAAACGCTCGTCAAGCGTGCAGCGCATCTTTTCATCTTCTGTTTGCTCTGTTGACACAATCTCAATTGTGACATGAACTTCGTCTCAGTATACAATCTTTTTATTAGCTTCAATTATTCATTTTAGGTTAAATGCTGTTGTTGATTTTTTTCATTAAATTGTTGTTATCCATGGAAAGTGATGCATGTATGGAAGGTCGAATTTTTTTATTTGTTTTATTTGCAGTTGTTCTAGATTCAGGCGCTGTTTTTGGAACTCTGTTATTATTTTTATTAATATTCACCATCGTGCATGTAATGAATCATATTTTTCTGTTTAATCGTTGCCGCTGTCGACGTTGTTGCCGTTTTTAACAAAGTTGCCGTATGCAACAAATGCACAAATGCAATATGCACAAACGGAATATACAGTTGTACCTGCATAAATATATATAAAATATTTAACGTTAAACAAACTGCTGGATTAATTCGATAGGATGATACATTGTGTTTCCTGATAGTTTTGATTTAAATATTCCAGAGTTTATTCTGATTTGAGTTGGAATCTTGCTGTATATGAATTTAATACACGTAGCAATATGAAACACAAACGTAGTAAAGGCAGCTCACTTCTGCATTTAAATACGTTTTGAAAGGTCATTTATTATTTGGCGCTTGTGGAATATAAAAATCGTGCAAATCCCAGCCAAAGCCTCACTGCACTATGCAATTGTGCCATTCATTTACTTTATTTTGTATTTTGCAGTGTGCAACTTCAATTATAAATAATTCTCTGCGCAGACGGAATGCAAAAATAATTTCACAAAATTAGCTGCTTTATGGTATTTTTGTTTGATAAATAAAACAAAATTATTAATTTTAATGTTGCACACCAATAAATGTTACAAACAAAGTATTTAAATATTTTATTTTCTCTCCATTTCATTAATTTCAAATATTCTATTAACTTTTGAATGTTAAATTATTCAACTTTATAAATGGAGATAAAATTTCGCTATTTTTTACTGAGATAAAAATCACAGGCAAGTTTACGTATTTTGTGAAGATTGCCAACTGAATTAAGGCACACTTTGCATGAAATCACAATGTGTTCCGAAGAGTATTGCGAATTTTGTGCATAATGGCGTTTCGGAGCGCCGGCAGCAAGCATGGAATGAAAATTAACATTAATTAGTATGAAATTAAAAAGGCATTAAGCGACTCGAGTGCACGTTCGGTGGACTTAAATTAACACTTTTAATAACCAGTACAAAGAGCACGACACTACTGGTTATTAAACTTTTTTCGCCGCGTACTCGCAAAATTATAAATTAATTATACATTTTTCAAACGCGGCTACGCTGTGCAAAACTTGTGGATATCATTTTATGATGATTAATAACATTTTAATTTTATTCGCGTGTTTTTAATGAGTTTCATCAAATCCTCGCTATTATCCTGAATTCGCAGGAAAATGTCTGTTTGCATTCATGGAAGTTGGAACGAATTGTTATTTGTGATACACAGTTTGCACCGCAGGACGAAAATAAATGCAATCGTTCATATCAGCATGAATGGACAATAAAAACATCTCTGTGAGTTGAAAGGACGACATGCAGAGCGAGATTTCCACCGCAGTAGTTGGCGTTGAAGAAGCATAAACCTAAATAGCACCGACATCTTCTTCTTCTTCTCTTCTTCGGCTATATTAATAACAGGTAATAACAAGGTGGGCAATGTACGTTTGTATTTTTCATCTATTTTCATTAGCAGTTTTCTTATTGTAAAATAAATACAAACGGCCCACTCCTTTGCGCATTTATTTGCGATTGCTACACTTCTTGCATGTGTGACGCAAGAGAGAAATCTTATTACCTGCTCCCTCGCTGATAAATCGATAATTACAAAAGGCTTTCATTAGGTGCCCCCAGTGCGTTGGAGGACATGACTGAACAACTACTCTATCTTATGCTTCGCGTTCTTCTGCTTTGAGATTGTGTTCCACGATTGCTTCGGAGGGCAACAAGTGGCTTATAGGAAACGCGAGCGCAACTGAAGAAAAAGCCATCAAAAGTGCGCTTCAAGTGCATCGCTTTTCGCGTTGAGAGGTCATCATCGCTGCCGTCCTTAGCGTTTCTTAATTAGTATAATAGCTAATTAGGGCGGAATGAGGGCGTTTACGTGAACAACTTAACGTACTTTACGTGAGAAGTGTTCTAATCGACTTTATCGTCTTTGCACGTTATGAACATTATTATAACATGTTTCTAACATTATTAAAATACCGTTCACGATGTTGTATAAACAAAAGAAGGATGTTCTCATCCTTTATTATGGAGTTTCATACTAAGATAATGTTTGATTTTAATAACTTATTTATTGCGTAAAGTTAGCAGTTGGTATGCCAAATATTACACAAGAATAACAAGGAGTCTGTGCATATTTAAGACGATGAAAAGCAGTAGCATATTTTGTTTGAACGGTTGTTGATTTAAATCGACAACTAATTTTACAAAGTCGAAAAGCAAACGCTGTTTGTTTTGGCATTGGTATTGACATCGAGCATCGTTGAGGCTTGCATCAGAGCTGGCTGGTTAACGCACACGAAGAAAGGATGTGGCGGTAAGGCAATAGCAATAATGTCAGGATGCGTTTGCAGTCGATTTGTTGTTGTTAAAAGACGACGCGTCGTCGCCAGCGCCAAGAAGCAAGCTGAGCACAGGCCAGACCGTCCGCTGATAGACTAATCCGGCAAGATGTTAGTGTTAAGTCGACTTTGCCTGAGAGCGGTCTGGCGGCGAAACACTGCGTTAAGCGGCGAGCGCATGCGCTTTCCTATTTGCCGTGATCCGATGCATCTAACCTGTCGCAAGCAAAATCTTATCACGTCGTGAACAAGTTTAGTGATTAGAACGCGTGTTCGAAAACGTGGTGCATAAATTGACAAATTCAAAATGTGTCTTTCGCGAGTGCTTGTGCTACTGTTGCTGGTGTACTGCAGTGCGGGTGGACAATCGAACAATTCAGGTATGTTATCCCGAAGGAGACATGCGATTATCTACGCTCCGTATTGCCGTTACGACCACGATTTGATTTCGGACGATACACTTCTCGCCGATGAGATCCATCATGCGGATTACGTCTTTTCGGGTAAAGTAAGCAGTGAAATTCGACGTGCATCAAACAATGACAGTGTCCTCCTGTTTGATATCATGGTGAAAAGACACTTTAAACATCCCCATGCGTTGGAACATCGAGAGATTGTGAGAGTCGCGAAAACTTTGCGAGAAGGCGAAGGAGTGCAATGTAGACAAGTTGTACGCTTCCGATATACGGCCATCTTCATCGGAAGGAAGCCAAAGGACGAAGGAGCTGACGACAATATCGATGTGGAATTGTGCATTAGTCCTGTTCCTATTACACTCAGCAATCTGGATCGTGTCAATGCAGCTACAGCAGGTGAATTTCTAATGCTTTATTTGCATTTTCTTACAGTAGGAAATTACGTTTAATGATTTGTTTACAATCGATGGATTTTCTCAACGTGCTACGTGTTATATGGTTGTAAGTCATATCTCATTAATTCTGACGAACGAATTCAACAACAGTCAATGAATGTGTATTAAGATCGGTATTCTCGATAAGTTACGATGCAACATTCAACAGCAGGTGGGTTCTGGGTTAATGATAACGAAAGAATGGAGCGAACGAATAAGACGCTCGAGCAAAGCACACAAAGCGTTCAACGTCATTAAAATCAGTGCGTTCTGAAGAGTACAAAACACGATCAGCAATTACGATTGGATTAATCATTAGGACGATATTGTTGAATTGTAGGCAAGGAAATTTGAAGCGTGAATGACTTAAGTCTTATAATGAAATTTGGTAAAATTTGGTTTAAAAGTTAATGAAAGTTCGTCGAGTCGCTTCGGTTTTTCATCGTAAATTAAGCGAAATTTGTTGAGAGGCGAGCGTTTAGTGCGCGACCGGCTTGCGTTCGACATTACAACAATAAATTACAACTTTGGGAGTGAATTGTTAGTTTTATTACTGTGCGCAGTGCGCCACGCGGGCGGGCAGGGCATTCGGCTTACACTTACTTACACGCTCGAGGATTCAAGCAGGGCTTTCGCAGGCGCCAAGCGTATTTTAGCATACACATATTTCGCAAAGGCAAAATGTTAGCGGCGCTCTCCTTTTCTCTCCAGCGAGCGATAGGTGAGATTAAATTGGGTGAAGTCTAAGTGCAAGTCTTCTCTCCTGTGCACCGCACGCATACACTACAGCCAGCAGCTCGACTACTTCATGTAAATAATGATCCAATGTTCATAATAGTCGAATAAATCAGTAAGCAACTTACTCGAACAAATTTAAATAATATTTTAAAAGCACGCTCCGCTGAAAAAACAGATCGGAAACTTTGTGAATTCATTTAAATATGCGTGCGCCACGAATCCGCTGAAAGTTTTCAGTTTTTTCAGTAGTTTTCTACATTGTGCAGTAAAATGTAAATATTACAGTGCACGATATGCGCTCAATGCATGAATTTATAATTAACTTTCATTAACAGTTTCTGAAACTGAATCGGCGAGGAGGAGGAGAAGGAGAAGGGGTAGTTGGAATTGATGTTTACATTAATCATAGTTTAATTTAACAAGATATGTTTGAATTTCAATTTTTACGAGGAAAAACCCACCATTGTTTGATCAAGTTTTTATTTTATTCCATTATGTTTTTTGCAAACACACGCGAAACGCGAGCGGTGGATTTATTTGTTTATATGCAAGCATTGTTTATTTGCGCATGTTTTCCAAGTGTGATCAGGCAAACTGTTAATCGGCTTTGTACTGCATTCGCCATTCCAGTTGGCAAGGCAATTGCGATTGCATCCTGTTTTTTGTTAGGCCCAAATGATTTTCTATCAATCGATAATGCGCGTATAAAAATCATTTAGTGGGTTTGCGTGCGCTCGAAATGGCGTAAACGCTAAAAGCTTGTGCAGTCGCCAACTTTTTGCGCGGATCGATTATTAACGTTTGATTTAGCAATCTGCCAAACGCACAACAATCAAAAATTCGTAAATTAAATTTAAAGTTTTATGCTCTGAGCATTGACTGAAATTAAATTCGTTGCTAAAAATTTCGATTCATATGCAATTATTTTTAAATTATAATAATTAAATACTAATACTTCCAGTACGGACTTGTATTATTGGATTATAAAAATCGCATTGCAGAATATTGCTGGTTATTCACGACGACGTACATTGTGAATATTGTGCGAAAAATTGCACATACATTTTCAATTCCAGTAAGTAGCGAAGTAAATTGAAGCAACATTGACTACACGGCACGTACGTATTGGTTATATATGCAGTAGCAATATGCATAAAATGCGTGTATGAACGCAAGAAAATTGAAAAATCATTCGAACGAAAATGGCGGTGGCGGCATAAATCATCAGCAATAAATGAGTTAACTGCAACAAACACAACATGTAAATATTCCGTCTCTTAAAAATACACTCAATAATTGGACGCTTGCGTTTCCAATACGTATGTACGGTTGCACGAAATGAAGAAAAATGCAAATTTAACAGCCAATTATCGGGCGCGTTGTTTGACACTGCAATCAGATATTTCATCGTTTATTGCTCCAGATTCGCATAAAACGCGGATATTTATGCGCGAAAAATTCATTTTTGCACAACGGTAAAAATACGCTATGCCTGTGCGGCATTTTGTAAAAATACAAAAATATAGCAACAACACCAACGAACTGACACGCCAACGAAGCGTTGCATTTGTTAGCGCGCATTTTTATGAGCGCTCACAAAATTTTACGCGCAACGAATTGGTTGTCTTCGCTGTCAATGCATTTTATACGTCGTCTCTATGTTATGTTGATCGGCTGCATTCGGTTGCCATGCCAACCGTCGCGTTCGTTTACGATACGAATTTACCGAATGCATATTAGCAAATTATTTATTCAAAATGCGAATAATCCTGCTTAATTTAACAATGCGGTTTCTCGTTATAACCGTACAGTAGGTATCACTAAGGATAATTCAGGATAGCTGAGAGTTTGTTTTGAAATGTTAAGGAATTTAATAAATTACGATGACATTTAATAAATAAAGGATGAAAAACAAAGGGAAATGTAAGATTAAGTTGGTGCAAATGATGATTAAACATCCGCGCAAACAAACGAAGCGCAAAATGCATGAAACACATGTAAAAGCACACGCCTTTCTTGATATTGTATTAAAATTAATTTATACGCTTGTATTTAAGCAGTTAACCTGCGTCTCAAGACGTGTGCTCACGCTCGCGCACATTTATTTGCGTATCAGCAAACGCATAATGTTGGGTCGTACGCTAATGACGAAGAGCTATCTGCATGGCATGCAAATGTACATACACGTAGAGTAAAATGTAATTGCGTGCGTCGCGCCGCGCACATTGCGATGCTTTGATGAGATAAAAGCGTGCGATTAACTGCGCGGAATCGTATAAATCATTGCGCGATTAATCGGGCCGGAATGAGAAAGAAGTGGAACAATAATCGTGGCGCGAGTTATGGCAAATTAATTACGCGACACAAGGCGCTCACGATATATACGCGCAGCATGAGATCGAATCGTTTGCCAGCGAAGAAGCTGAGTGGTATTTCTCACTTTCTCATGAGCTTCAGGATTGTAGCAGCTCCTCTTCTTGCATGACTGCACTTATTTCTCTCTGCTAACACTACATCAATGCCGACTTTATAATCATTTGTTTTAATTTGTCATAATACATGCATAACGGATTCGGATTTATCAACAATTTTAAAATCTTCTTCGACGATTTATATCAAAATAAAACTTGTAGAAATAAAACAAGTTTGCAAAAAGAATTCATGATTTATTCGCGATATTATTTCACATCGCTGCTGGGAGTTTATTGTGCTATAACTTTCAATGAAAAACGATACGAAATGTTGCAACAGGTTATCTGCAATAAACTAAGAAGCAACGCAGTGACACTTGCAGGCAAACTAAAACTAAGTTACAAAGAAGTGAAATTATGAAATAATATTGAACGGGTTAGGAAGCAAATTGCTAAATGCAGTTTCAGGAGGGAGAAAAAGTTGCGGAAATTATTTTCTTTTTACGTGCGCTGAGTGTGAAATGAGAATTATCGCGATCGTTTCTTTGTTCTATTTGTTTCCGGCGAGTAAAACAAACATTTCAATAACACGCTCGCCGTGCACGTGCCAGTGGCCAGTCGTTCTCTAAAGTTTTAATGTTTGATAATAATTTAATCGGGCAGTCGTGGCGCAAAAGTTTCGGTGGCAGTTGCCACACTAGAAGCTAGCTTCGCTACGTACTATTTGCGAATGTTCACACTGACGCTGCAGCGCATGCAGAGCGAATGGTTAAAGTGTCCGACCTGTCGCGGAGATAAAACAACTGAATTATTTGTCGCTAACAATGCTAAATCACTTTGAGACGAAGTCCAACGTAACGCGAAAGGACGAACGGTGCAATATTGTTGATTGCGATGCAGGAGAAGAGAGCACCAAGAGCACCACTCGTGCGGCGTCCTTCGCGTAAGGACAAATGGCTGGATGTCAGAGGTGCGCGTAGAAAATGTCGTCGGGCAAACACAAAAGGTGTAATAGTTTAGGGCTTTCTCTCTCTGCTCCTGTCGTACGCTGTGCGTCCCTCGAGAGCACATTGCGAGAAACAGATCGCATTTGTCAGGAAAATAATGATTTTCGCTCATCTTGAGCCTTTCCGGAATGGTCCTGGATATTATTCGAGTGACACAAATGATGGAATATCTACAAAGGTTATTTGTAGTATAATATTGCAATGTTTATAAAATAGCAAGGGAAAAAGGGATAAAAATACGGAGAGATGGATAAATAAATTTAAAAAATGATAACATAATTATCCTTGAATCGTAAAAATTAATATGCAAAGTGCTTGCATGTACTAATATAATAACAATTAAGTGGAGTTATTATAATAAACTACCGCGTTGCATGTTAACGAGTGAAATATGAAAGATATATTTTATTGCGTTTAAAGTACTCAATTTATAAACAAAACAAAAGGCTTAAGAATTACTTTCCGATCAAAGACAAAATTCATAGAGTAAAGGAAATATCAAAGATTCATTGTCGGGAAGGGGGTCTTTATGGTCTAAATTTATAGCTACCTGCACAGGCTAATTGGTAATTAATCGGACTGTGCATGCTATTACAACCTTTAATGTTTCGTCCGCTGCGCAGAGCGGTACTTTGAGCATAGATATTTCATTTCATATGTGTATACAAATAAGCTGTATTATGAAGGATTTTAAATGATGTTCAAGCGCTCAGATTTGTTAGCGTATGCGATGCTCTCGTTAGTCAGCGTTGAATTTGTCCTACCTTCAGGGGGTACAAATTTCCACTTTGTACATACGTCATTACAACTCGAAACTCACTCGGTTGACTTGTTTCTCATAAGGTTTTTATTCTTTTTGCTTTAGATTTTAAGGCGATAGAAAGATGATTTTTCTGAGAAATTTCTGCAAGTGGTTGTTTATTCAAGCATTCAAAGAATGGCGCAAAGTCGTTTTGAATTTTAAAGTAATTTATTAAGCAACTTTTCGGTTGCGCGTGCACGAAAATGAGACCGTGAAGAAGCCGAGGAATAAAAAGAAGTTGAACTTCATTTCATTTCGTTTCGTTTCGGCCTGCCTTAAATTTCGAACGGTGGCGCCCACGCGCCTCATAAAAATCCAAAAGAGTTGAGACTTGTTCAGGAAGGAATGTCGATGACCACCGTATTGAAACCGAAATAAAATGATGTTGATTTGAAGAAATGCACATTCCATGAACTCTTTTCCTGTGCGCGTTGAGCTCATCTGCTTTTAACATTTTTATTTTCTCAGTGGCCCCTGAGCGAAAATGCAACATTATTGGTTTTGGCGTTGCGATGCAATGTTGGTGGATGCATGTGCCATATGTAATGTCATTTAGTGTCACGCTGCGATGCGAATGCAAGTAGTGCATGGCGTAATACTTAACCCAGAAACTGCAAACGAATAGTGCAACATGCATGCGTTGTTGATTTAATTTAGTGCGCCTTAAGCCTTAAGAACGTTTTGAAGATCAGCTGTGCGCGCGCGGATCATGTAACAAGCGGATGCAATTGCGCATAGAATGCGATTATACAAAATGATCCAATTTGTTTTCGAAGCGGATGTAAAAGGGAAAAGGGTGAAATTACATTTCTCTTCTCGGATATAAAGTATTTAATTTTCTATTTCGGTGGCGCAGTTCAATAGGAAATGCTTTGAAAGGTTAGAGGTTTTTTGCGCGGATTTTGGAATGTGTGTGCTGTTTTTATTGCATCAACTCATGAGTGGAAAAGGGAATTTCGGTTTAAAAGTTTTTGGCGAGCGTATGTTCAAAGCGCGTGGAATAATTATAGCGATAAAATCTGATAACAAGGAGTTAATGCATGCAAACTATTCTATTAGATGAAATTACATTCGACTTCAGCACTCCACATCGACCAATTTCAATTTGAATCAATTATAATGAAATAATCGAAATACGAGAAAGACGCGGAATGCGAACAAGACCGAGAAAGACTGGAAGCGTTCAAAGATTCGTGCGTTACAAGAGCGCCGAGAAGAAGTAAGACACTCACGCATATGCATAAAGCGGTGTGCGCGAGCCGTTTCGATTCTTTATTGGGCTGTAATTTAAGTATGCAAGGTGCGCCCGTAAATAGAGAAGCCAATTGGCTTTGCTGCCTGCTTTGCAGCACCAGCAGCGAAATGTATCAACCTGCAAGAACAATAAACGGGCGAGTGGAAAAAGAGCAATTCGCGAGACCAATCGCAATGATATGATATTAAATGCTAATAAACAAAATGTGCTGCGCCGACGTTGCCACATGTTGCGAAACCGAGTGAATTATACGCGCAATGCGGAGAATGTTGCACGTTCCAAGGGTTGATTACCACGCGTATAAAATCAAAGATTTATTCTCCTTCGCAATCGCAATCGCTTCGCTTAGCCTACACGCCATTTAGATACACCAACGTATCATGTGCGTCGAGCTGCAACAAATTAAGAAATATGCTCAATCACATGTCATATTTTGAAGTTGAATTTCATTTATAACAATAATGAATAAAGCCAATCCTCTAATTTTACTATTAATAACTAAAGTAAAAAATAGAAAGTTTAGAAGGCGGAAAAGTTTAAAAATTATGGTATTTCCTGGATCATAAGATGCTACTATTTTAAGAAAATTGTATTTTAAAGTAATTTTCAGATTATAATTTTCATTTGT
>JARJDV010011448.1:0-42524 GCA_030264675.1 Anaulacaspis nigra | reverse complement strand
TGTCAGAAGTGGGATTCGAACCCACGCCCTCAGAGAGGACCAGAACGCTCATCCTGCACTTGAATTACAGGCAAGTTATACACTTGAGTCTGGCGCCTTAGACCGCTCGGCCATCCTGACATATACAGAGCTTTTTCCACAACACTAATTAAGTACGATATAAAAATGTTGATTTTATTTCAAAGAGGCCGCCAGGAGCAATTTTCCAGACTACATTAAATTTTAATTTATTTAAATGTATTCCAACATCATCACGCTAATACTGCAAGTAGCAAAGTAATTTGAATATTTATCAAGCTCGGATTACACTAATTAGCAGCGCGAAATTCCGCGCTTCATACGCGGCATCAAGTTTACGACGTTCTAACGTATTCATTAAATAATTCATACAATTCCTCATATAACTAAATACGTACGTACGGTAAAGTAAACTTCGTACGTGTACCGTAATGCAAAAGAAACGCAATTCAATATCAATTTTCTTCAGGTGTCTACGAATGTAAAGCGAGTAAAACTTGAAAGCACTCCGGATCGGGCTTCAAGTGAGAGAAGTATTTAAAAGCGCATTAATTCATGCGGCAACTCAAACAAGAGGCGCTCGTTCGCCGCATTAAAAGCGACACACAATGTTTGATTTTCGCACTCGTGCACTGCACTCCTGCTGCTCCTGCGAGTGGGGTGCGCGTACGTGCTCGAGATAAGGGATGATTCGCAACACCGAGATGAGCAATTTGTACACGGCGCGTTCTTAGCGAGAAAGCATGAGCTGCAAACGCATCATGACGAAGACGAATGCATTTCGCATTTTTGCGGCGCGACGAACAGCGAACGATGATAAAGGGAGCGCGACGTGCGACAAGGGATGCGAACAATGCGGCGCGCGCTCTGCTGCTTGCCAGTGTACCGGGCAAAGGGTGTTTAGGGCGTAGTCATCCCGTTTGATTGTTATTGATCTCGCGCGCGCTCTTCTCCGCTCGCTCGCAGCATCCGAAAACGGATACACATACAGTGCGTATTCATTCGTACACGCGTGGCGTGTGTGCGAACTGAGTCTGGATGCAGCGAGCGCTCTATAACTTTTCCTGGATCCACCTTTTCCCAGAATCAGCATGGTTGGTTGCTACGTGCTTCCCGTACAAGTTCCGTTCGGTTTCGCTCCCATTCCGGGACGTGGCATACTAAATATAGCAATTTTCATCAATAAATTTGATTTTTCATCGCCGCTCAATGCACTTGCAACCAATCCATTGTTCGCTTTCTGTTTCGTTTTATTTTTAGTTTTCCATTTAAATTATAATTATGTTTTTATTGCATGAAATATGATTACTAGTGCTGCCGCTTGCAGCACGTGGTGGTAATTTGACGAATCCTTGAAAAGAAATAACCTCACGCAATGCGAAATTATTAGCATTTTTTCATAATAAACATTATTATTACGTTAGATTTCCGAGTGCATTTCGTTTATTCGTGCGTATTGGAAATGCGCTCGGAAAGCAAGGGCACACACAACCAACGCAACGTCCCTAGATGGTTTCCATGGCTACAGTCCAGGAATGTGACGTCAGAGCGCTGAATGGAAAGCGCGCGCACACACACGCGTCCACTCCATATTTCGAGCGCACTGCTGGTTGTCTACGTGTTTCTGACTTTGTGCTTTGGCTAATTATCAACATGCTCATACATCAAACGCGAGCGCGCACGTCGCGCCTAATGAATAATTAATTAAAATAACTAATTTGATTAATTGGCGGCCAGTAGTTTGTGCACAGTCTTTTAATTGACCAAAAGTCACGTAAGGTTTAAATAAGTTAACCTAACTTATCACTGAGTTGCTATGGCGACTGAGCAACCAGTTTTCGATGCGTTCCAGAAGCGCATCGAGAGCAATCGTCCCACCCCCACAGTTGGAAAAATTCGAAAGGACCCCCGTTTCGCACACGTGTGCGCATTCTCGTATTCGCGTATTTTGGGGTGTAACCCCCTATTGATTTTGACGTATGGCCCTAGGGTGAAAGTGTTTTATGCAACAGCCAAAGCCCAATTCCCGAGTCTCCTGAATATCCCGAATCTCGCCAGCGAGTCGAAAATCCCAGTTGAACAACCCCCAAATTCGCATAACCGTAAAGTATCAATATTGTGAATTGTTAAGTGCAAATTCCACGCGGTATTTTGTTGTAGCACACGTAATTTGATTAAAAACCCTATTTGCTATCGCATGCGCCATAATGGAAAAATGCATACACAATGAGTGAGCATAGAATTTTTAGAAGGACTTTATTAAAAGTAGAAGACCTCCCGTGAAGGGATAGAGGAGCAACGTAACAAAAGATGAACGGGTAATGCAATATGCTAGGAATTTATAGGAGAGCTACTGCAGCTTTTTATTTTCAGCTGCTCGTGCATTAGATGAATGCACCCGGCATAAAATTTGATTTTGACCGCACGCGCGCGCACTCCCGGTCAATGCGTAACGGTTCCCGAATGCTCCCTTCATCTATTCCCAGATAATCCACCACGTCGCCAGCTTCCAGCTGACTGATAATGCACTTTTCTCGATTTAAGTTGAAAAGTGACTTTATTTTACATTGGAAACATTACGTAATTGAATCGTGATGAGTGGAGCAGTTGTAAAGCAGGAGCAGAAAGCGAGGAATCATTAAAATTGGTCGTCCTGACAACGTCCTGCGCGTTCTGCGCGCGTATTGTTGATGCATTCGCCGCTGAGCTGAAACTAATTAATTAGTTGCGTTCAATATTCACGTCCGTTCCTGTTTTCCTCCTCTCTACCATTCGCTACGCATCCCACTTGAATGTGTGTGCACTTTACAATATTCTGCAATTATTAATATTTCGTGCAAACGGCTTTCGTACTCGATAAAACAAACGAGCGAAATGCACTCAGTGAATATTATTTGATTTACAGTTGCCACAGCAACATGCAATTTGCCTTTGATGTTATTATCAATGTCCACCGATCGTATTACTATTTATTCAATTCCGTTTCAACTTTGTAGCAAATGAAATCATAATTAAAATAGCCACTCCTTCTAAAACTAACCTAACAATACAGAGAGGAGATTTGTACATCTCGAATCAGAACCGGTTTTGTGGGGTTGCTAAGCAACGCTCGAATTGAATCGTTCTGAATATTCTTTGTCTTACTTTTTCCGCGCTTTACAAGTCACCGTTCTGTAGTATCTCTAAGAGTTTATTTGTTGAAACAAAATACACTCCTCTCGCTCGACTCGTGCAACGTATTTCTGGAAAGCAATTTAACGAAACAATTGAACGCTGGAGCGCATTTGATCGAGTGCACATTCGCGAACAAAGAACATATTCGCAGCACCTGCAGTTTATGTGCGCACTTCGATACTTGTCGTCGTCGTGGGGCGGTTGCGGAGTCTTCCTTGAACTCGCAAGGCAAGGTTACGCACAGTTTCGACGCCACCGCCTCCGCAGAGCACAGCCTCCATTCGCTGGAGGTGGTCATTTACGTTCCGTACGTTCGCCGCTACAACGACGACATCAACAACAACAAACCGCCAACAATGAAAGCGTAAACAAAATATTAAAACTTTGCTGTGTTTGTTTTTCTTGCGGTCGCCATAGTGATTATAACTGGACGTGTGCCTTGATTGGTAAATATCTTGCATCTCTCTATCAATGTGTGTGCACACTGACACGTCAAACAAACAGTCGCACCACCCAAAAAGAAAACACACATTAAATGTCCCTAACGCGTGCGGTGATTGTTAATTACAACGCTCTCGAAGATGCTCGTAAAACTATTTGCGCACGACGCAGATTTGCGACATTTAATGACACTTTATCCCCACTCAAACAGATGTAACAATAAATCATTCTAATAAACTCACTACAACCACACAAGTGCATGCATTTGTTAGTGTTTTATTGCGTTTCGTTTCTCTTCTGTGTGTGTCTGTGCGAATGAGTTTTAAAATTCACGCGACAGGGAGTTGTGAGTTTCCTCGAAGAGAGAGCATGATACAAATTTAATTTTGTTGTTTTCTAGTAATGAAATTATGCGATAGTTGGGGAATTTTGTTTAAAATGCATCCAGGTATGCGATGATAAAGTTAATAAAATGGGTGCAAGAAGCATGAATGCGAGCGAGCAGATAATAATAGTGCGTATGAGCATAAAACTCGTATAGCGACGAGGGTGGCAACATTGGCTACGCAAAACAAAACCTCCAAAAAAGCGAATGACAGAAAGAAACAAATTAAACAAAAAATACGCGAGAGCGAGTGAGAGAGTGAGAGAGAGAGAGAGAAACGGGGACTACGACCGGCCGAATGAACGCGAGATGAGATGAAAAACGCCTCCGTTTGTGTGCGCGTTTGCATGCGTTGGTGTGCGTACGCGCGTACGTACACGAAGGGGTGGCTGTGCGCCGTGAATGTATGGAGCACATCCGTTGCTCCGCTGCCCCGTTGCCAAAAAATTTCGTCCGAGAATGAAGTTTTGCGCGCCAATGGCGAGAGCGCGCTTGTTTGTATGCGACGGCGGCGGCGGTGGCGGTGGCCGATGGTGGGGATGATGCGCGTCTGCGTGCGTGTGTGTGTATGTGTGTGCGCATTCGTATGATCCTGCGCATGCATGCGTCGCGTGCGTGTATGTGGCATCCCCAGGGGTGGCGGTTTTAAGCGTGCGCATGGGATGGTGAGGGTGCACGACGCCCGTCGCGACGCACCAGATAGCGGGTAGACAGACTGGCGTCGGCAGGTCGTCCGCTGACTGACTGGACGTGACAGCTCTCTCACGTTTACGACGCAACCCTGCAACCGACGCAACAATCAGCGAATGTGCTGCGCTGCGCCAACAAACAATGTTCAACAACCCTTCGAGCGAGAGCGACGTCGTTTGATTTCTGTTTCTGTAGTCGCCCGTTTTGTTATCGTCGTCCGTCATCGGCGCAACAACAACATTAATTAACGTTTGCTGGATTTGAGTTCGACACAACAACAAGGGATGGATTGAGTGTGCCTTAAACAACAATCTCGAGGACTTTTAGTTATCAAAGTGGTGAGTCCAACTCAGAGTATATATTTTTGATGTTTGCCTAGTGCTAAAACTAACCCCAAAAATTAACTAAAACTAATAAAAGTGTCTTAAATAACCTAACTAAATACGAACTTGTGTAAAATAACCTTGTTAATTACAAATTGATAAATACGAATCATCAAGTACGCATCGCGCAGCGTGGCAGGGTGAGATAAGATAAGATAACATAAGTACACGATAACACACCCCTTTTCTTTCATGTTTAATTCGCTATTGTGCAATGAGTGAGACGCGTAACAAAAACGTTGTAAGTTTTCTGTTTTCTGTTTGTCAATTGCGAAAGCGTGTAAACGAAGAATTACAAGTGCTCTCCACTCATGCGTGCAATCACATTAATATTATTCGTTGTGTGTGATTCTTATTGCTTCATCCCTTAAACGCAACAACCCTCGATTTGTGTCCTATATTTAGCAAATGATTTATGTAGTTGTTGCTCGGCAATGTTATAGTTTACGTTGATTATGTATTTTGCCTTGGAAGGTATTAAAAATAAATTTTCCGCTTTATTGATAAAACTAGCGGCCGCGCTGAGGTGGAAATCCAGTTGTCGCATTCGCGTTCGCTTTGCAAGTTTTCGTCGGTTGCCATATGATTAGCCGCACATTGCAAACATTTAGCGGTGGAAAAAAGGCAAATCCGATCGACAACCGCACCGCAAACTCCCGAAACTTCCGCAGGGGGCGTGACGCTGTTAATTTTACAACTGTCTCCGTTGTCAATCAACCCCCCTCGAACCCCTTCCCACTGCCGCCGTCGTCAACTACTAATGGCTAATTACATAATAAAATCGCTAATTACGCCATAAAACTAAACCGTCTGTAAGCAGTGCATAAGAGGCAAATTCGTTCGTAAACGTTGTGTGTGCACTCTCCGCGTGTATACAAACAAAACACAAAATCTGCGCTACAAACATTGCCGGGCTCGGCAACGAAACCGAACAGCTGATTGCGTCGCATGCGATCCGCTAACGTGAAAAACCAGAATTACCTTCACGTCCATGACGTCACATGCAATCAAGGGTGCTGCATGTAATAAATACATTAAACAAATCATATTGCAAAATTCAAACAAGGCATGGATTTAATTTTAAATTTATACTCTATGCACGAACGAAGCCTAAAGCTAATCCTAGAGCGATAAGGGTGGTTGCTCAAACCGGTCCAAACGCGTCTAACACATCGATTATTATGATAGAGCTTTGAATTCGTCTATGTCTAGATGATAAAGGGTGCGCATGCGACGCGACGCAAAAACGCGTGGAGCGAAATTGCATTAATCTGGTGGCCCCTATTGAGAGCGTCTCGGCGAAGACGAATGCGCAAGGGATGCTTAGCGAATGTGGGAGCACGTGCCCCATGCCGCCGGGCATTAGTCGAAGGGTAGTGTGGCTGTTATCAGCGAATAAACGCGGGCGCACGAGAGAGACGCCGCCAAAGCATTTTGATGGGGGAATAAATTCGCGCGGATGCCTATCGAACAATTGTGTGCGGCTCGGGGGTGAAACAGTCCTAGTCTAAAAATTGTTCTCTCACTGAAAGTTGAGCGCGTATCGTGATTGCATTTGCTTTTCGCTTTCGTTTGGCGTTTTCTCCATTTGTTTGCCGGGTTGTTATAGTTATGAAGTGAAAGTTTTAGTGGTTTCGTATATAAAATACGCGCGTATCTACCACGGACGGGTTTGGAATCGCGTCGAGTGCATGCACCCTTAAGTGCGATACACATGTGTGTCTGGCGTACATCGATTTTCTTATTACTTACAACATGCGAGTAACTTTTGTGTGTTGTTTCGATTCCGCATGTTAATTTTTGTTCAATTGCCAGCCAAGTGATTAAATCAATTTTCCAGCCGCGCGTCGTATTGGAAAATACCCCGACTATCTGCGAGTGTGTGTGTGTGTGTTTGGTAATTTGTTCGATTTGTTACTCATTTATTCATCGCAAAGACCCGACTGACTCATCGTAAATTGCGTTTTTCCCGTTTCCTCTATCATCATTGTTTTCCCGAGCAACCGCGATGAAATTTACACATACCTAATGCCTGTCGAGTGGTAATATTATGTGCTAATACGTTCACTGTGCGTGCTGTCTGCGTATAAACATAAAACTGTACTAAACATTTACTAACCGACAATTAGAACCGTAAAGTTCATTAATTAATTGCCGCGCGTTTACGTTCACGTTCACCACCGACCACAAAGAGAGAGAGTGAATAAATATTAATATGATTAGAGTATAAAATACATCTTGGATACCGCATCGATATTTGTCGTTCTCCTAGTGTTCACTGTTGGCCCTTATGTGCACTTTATCCATAAGGCACGCGGTGAATGCCAAGAGCAGACTTACCACAACGGATAAACTTTATTCCTTCCCCCAACTAAAAAAAACAACAACAACAAAATGGTGATTTATTTGTTTCAACATTGAGGTTACGTATATTTCTTATTAATGTTGTTAATTAATTTCTCCAGATGTCGCGACCATGTTTAATATGTTAATGCGCAACTGCAGGCCACTTACCCCTCGAGAGGAGAAAGTTTTGTGTTTGCGTGTGTATGTATGTTTAATAATAATGAGGGTGACATAGCACACTGATGATGATGTGTGCGAGTGTGTATGTTGAGTTTGGCCGGTCGAATGGTAAAACATGCACCCCTTACGAGCGCGATTCGCAGCGACGAAAATTATAGCATGCTAGCCGCAGTTGTTCAAGCTCTAGTGCCCCTTAGTTAAAGTGCGTTTGCGCCTTTTACTCCACATAAACGCATATGTTCTACTACACCCTCCCAGCGCAAACAATGGGAAAAATGTATTAAGAATCCCGTAATTGAATTTTAGGTTAGTTGCCTTATTTGCTTATCTCTTGATAGCCGGAGAGCATTAAATATTTGATGATTGTTTCATTCGCTATTTATCGCCTGGCGAAAAAGCGGCATTCGTTTATTTCCGTGCGTTGCTCGGCAACACAACTGGGTTCGTGAAAAGTTATCAAACATCGAGAGGCATTGAATATGGAATATCGAACAACGCGTGCGCGAACGCTGATGATTGCATTCCTCTTTTCACCCCTCGCGCATCCCGGGATCGAGTTCGCTCCCATTGAATGCATTTTTGGTCATAGCTGTATTTATAGAACGCTCGCGTACGAGCGAGATAACCCTCATTGCATACCCGAGTGGTGATAGTGGTAGTGCACACTTACTAGTCCTGGCAGTATGCATGTATTTTTAGCTGCCCCTCTCTCGGAGTACATCATTCGAGTGTTACACATTCGCTGGCAATGGCTGGCGAGATGAAATCTGTTGCCGTAGCAACGCCGCCCAACGGGGGCGAGAAGGAGGCAGACGTTTGGCAGGATCGATACAAACGTGCTGCAGCAGCAGCATCCACCAACACCGCCACCATGCCACACCGCAAGGGGTGCCGCCGCTCTTTGCGTTTCATCATTTCCTCGACGTGCTCGGAGTCTGCAAAAATACGCTGAAGAAGAATAAGGGCGACTCCCAATTTTCATCCATCTTACTTTCGTGCACGGTCGTCTCCGTTGGGAAATTAAAACTCTGCGAAATAAATAAATAAACAGGTCGAAAAAGTGAAAAACGTTCACTTTGCAATGACTCGCTTCTCGTTTCTGCAAAACAACCAACTACCCTTTCATCCCTTCCACGCGCAGGCAAAGGATAAAGGGAAAGTCCTAAAGAAACAATCCCGAATTTATTTTGGGCATTAATTAAATTCGACTTTGATTGCGTTTGCGTTCGAAGGCGAAAGTTTATCCAAATAGAGCGTTCGGTGGCGTGTAATTGAATGTGAATTTCAGAGTTTACGAGTTCCGAGAGAGCACTAGAGTTATTTATTAACTTTTTAATGGACTTTCAAAACTCTGTCTCTCTCTCTCCGAATTTCATATTTCGCCGTTATTGCCTTTGTACTGTGCTCATTAACAATAATTAAAGTTGATTATAACTATTACGAAATACATTTCAATTCAGGCCACCAACGTTGAAATCCTTGCACATTTATTAAGGTTTATGTATCTTCTCTGGCTCGTTTGGCTGTTTATCTCAAACGATGCCGAAGAAGCATCTTTTCCACTCAATTTACTGCGCTATCATCATTCAGCTTGTGAGCATTATCCTGCCATGTGTGTGTTATGTAGCCATTCAAATGGCATTTTTATTTGACGTGCGTTTAAGTATTTTCACTGCGCAGATTTAGTAGCAGGGTTCAATGTATCAAACAAGGACGTTGTAGGATAAAAACTTTTGTTTTCAAGCAGCCATCATTCGAGATGTGGGTTGCCTAACTTCCACAAGCTACTTTCGTGGACGATCGGGTTTAACAACTTTGTATACCGAAGCTTAAGGGGCATTTTGGCTTGCTATGGCGTATTATTTACATCAGTGGTTCCCAAACTAACCGCCCACATAAAGAAAAATTATTACATAGCGCTCCCTTGAATTACTTCTTACTTACCCCTTCATACAATTATTCATCGTTCGCAAATTCACCTTAGGTCATCAGCATCCTCCTGCACTGCTTAGAAGGGGCTCATAAGGCTTACTTTGCAAATGCTGGTCATTTGAAATTTTACCCAGCTCTAGAATGACAGCCATAATCGACGCCATATTTAAATCCATCTCAACTAAACGTTGAGTTGTCTATTTCGTCTCTATCCTCACATTTTCATTCACTGAAAGAAGAGTCGCAACAGATTGAACACGTCCTGACCGATATTTATGCGCATTTATCATGCGCGGGCGTCGGTGAATAATGATGCTGGCTTTTTGCGTCGTCTGCGCAAATTTATCTTGCGAATTGCGCGCGAGCGCAGTCGTTTCATCAACATTTTCTTCTCGGTTGGCCACCTTCATTTATTTTATTTCCGGCTTAGTTGTTCTTAATTAATTCCTCATATTCCACAAGTTTTGCTCAGCGACTGTACGCATTCGCGCGAATTTAATTCGCCAAGACGCTGACGTCAGCACAACCCTAAGGACTCGCAGCGTCGTCCTAACGAATCTTAACGGCTTGCCTTTCAGGAGTAAGTAAATAACCGACCATTTGTCAGTGTGCTGCTTGCTCCTTGGGAAGAAGGCGATCCCGGCGTCCGCGACGCAAAAGAAGAAGAAGACGGTGAAGCGAAAGGGTCTCCTTAATTCATTCCTCCATTCCACGTGTCAGACGTGTGCCGACCACAAAATATGGTCGTGGGATTGAAACTTGAATTATATTCACTTTATATCCTTCTAAACTCGCGTTGCCATGACGACGATTATTTGCCATACCCGCGCTTAATTATTTAGTTGTGCCCACAAAGAAAGCCGAGGTAAATTTGTATCGTACGGGTGGTGTTTGTATGCGCAGTAAAAAGCCGCCTCCTGCAGATATTCGACATGTTCTTGCGCTGGGCACATAAGTTGTAGGTTTATTATAATTGAAGAATGTTATTCACGCTGAGCTTGCGGAATTTGGATCGCGTTCCACGCTCCCATGTTCTCAAGTGTGCTCGCTGTTGGCGGTGGCTCATTCTGCTGCCGCCTTCCACTTGTACCTTAAACGAAGCAAATATGCGCGGTTCTTGTTGTATGCACAAGCGCTGTTTGTGCAAGTGTTACGCGTGCATTCTGCACGTGTAGTTGCGTTTTACTTGCAGCTTCCTGCTTTCAACTCGAAGTAAGCTGCATCCGCCACCACCATCGCCACCGCCGCCGCCTCCGCCGAAATGTTTGGCAATGTGTGCGGCGTGGCATGGAATATTCATGGCATCTGCAGAGGGGCATAAAGTATACAGAAGCACACACATACGTGCGCATAAAATCGTCCAAACGACTGTTTGTCTCTCCCTGCGCGCAGTGTTTATATTGGGGGCGGCAATAAACCAAAACGCAGAGGGTAGTAAGCGTCACTTAACTGGGTATTAATGCTCCACGAACAGCTTCCGATTTCAGCTGCATTTCCGACCATCTTAACGTCTCGCATAAATAATGCAAAAACTGCATCTCATTCTCCTCCACGTTAATGATTAATTAATAGTGGATCACGAAAGAAAGAGCAGTTTCCGTTTCCTGTTATTCTCCGCGGTAATTCAATAAAAAGAAGAGACAAAGTGATAAAATCTGGTTGTTTGTTAGTGTTACTAACTTTCAGTTAAGCCATGCATAGTATCATCAATGGTCTCTTTGCTCTGCTCGGTTGCAGCTCGCATTTGGCTGGTTGCCACCTCACGTTTCACTAAAGGGTAATAACGAACGTGCTGCCGTCGAATTGCTCAAATTTTCCACGAAACCAGCCAGCGCGCAACAACCGCGCGAGCAAAATACTCTTGTGCGCGTTGATTTCTGTCCGCATCATGCTATTGAATTTCATGAAACGTGACGATATTATGCGCCGTACACCCACGCGCGCAACCGCAACAAGAGTGCTGTTCGTTGGGCGGCAGAACGAGAAAAAGAGGACGAAGGAAACAAAGAATGCTGTAGCGTGAATGAATAACTGAATAAGTTTGGCTTTTCATGCTCGCGATTAGTTAGCGCTCCTCTTCTTGCATGCTGTCGCTCTTCGAGAATGAACGAAATTTCGTTATGTGCGGCGAGCGCACGCGCGCACACGCCAGTAATTAATTTCCCAACGACAACTGGCAAAGCGATTAAGCGCAAAAGGGATGCTGCTGCTCCTGCCTTGCTCCTACCGGCAAGAGGCTTCTTCTTCTTCTTCCTTCTTCTGTGTGTGCGCACTCGAGCCGCGCGAGCGTTTTGAATGAGAGAAAGAACGAAGACATTGCGCGTTCGCGAGGAGAGGGGAGGCGGGACGGCTTCCGTCCTGGCCGGCAGCCGCCGGGCTGCGGGGGCGTCACACCGTCTCGCAGCAGCTGGTTACCATAGCAACCGGCCGTGAGTTCCCAGCCACCCCGGCTAGATATTGATCTGCAAAAAGGGGATCCCCGAAAGCGCCAGCCGCCACCATCCGACCACCGCGCGCGCACACAAAGCATCATCCCTCCTGCATGCACACGCAATCAATGCGCGCGTGTACGGGGTGTGCAGCAATTTCGTGCGAATATAGCACAACATACACACAGCGCGCCGGGAAAGAGGAAAAAATTACATCAACTACACGAGGTTTGCGCCTTCCTTCGCCCATATAATTTGCAACCATCGCCATCCCTGCCGCCACCGTCGTCGTTGTCGTGTTGTTATTCTTTTCTCGTTACATGGGCACGCGTGCCTGCGCTCTCCGCTCCTTTGAAGTGCTTTTTCATCTCATGATCGCTCGCAGCGGAGGAGCAAATGTCAAAAAACGAAGCGGCCCGCCCGCAAATTGTTTTATTTGACACGCGTAAACTTTTATGCGCATGTAAATGAATGCATGCGAGTAGTTGATGCTTTGTACGTCAAAGAAGAAGAAGAAGGCGACAACGGTATTTAATTTCGCTCAAACACTTATGCATCCGAGCGGATGATGCATTGATCTTACGCGTTCTTTTTTCGCCTCTGCATCATCATCTTCGTCTTCCGCTTCTTCCTGCTGTGCGTTCCTCGGTTGCTTTGCGTCAAAGCGCGACGAGTTTCCATTATCGTGTATCTTATAAACTGAACGACAACGAACGTTATTTGATTTCGCGTCGCTGAACAAAGAACAAGAATTAATTCGATCTTGAGATGGCGTATTTCCACGCTTCTTTTCATTTTTGCTCGCCGCCGTCCCCCCAGCTGCATTATCATCGCGTCGAGTGAAAAATGCTGTTGCCGAGAGCACAATAAATTAAAGGCTGTCAGGAGTCTTAATTGCGAATTCGACACCGCGTTTGCATCCTCCGCGTTGCATTGTGCAGCGCGGAAATGAAAGGATGTAACCGCTCGTACGCTCGCCTCTTGTACATTTCCCGTTCATTCCGCGCGCCTGTGTCTAAAGTTTGTTTCAAGTCAGTTGCACACACCTCTGTCGTTGCCGGCGTTACGAGCGGCAGCGGCAGCGGCGGCAGCAGCGTTGCCACCGCCCAATAAGCGTGTTTTTGCTTTTGCTGCCTGCATGACGAGTCTCTTCATTACGCGTTTAAATTGCAATTCCGTGCATTCAGCGCCCGTCAAACAAGATTTCACCTTTTAGGTTAGGTGTTTATGCAACTTCTTTCTCTCGTCGTCCTCCCGCTTATGTTCGCAAAAATGATGGTTAAATATGCACAAAGGACAATTTATTCCTTTCAGTCAAGTGCGCTTTTCCACACCGCATACGAGTATCCTAATTATAATCCTGACGACCCTTCGTCTTTCACCGAAAAAACGAGCAGAAATATAAAAACAAATCGTTTGTTTGAAGTACGTGAGCGTCCTCTCCCCCCTTTACAATTTTTATTATGATTCCTTTTATCGTCCTTCGCCTCTCTCACGGTTCTCACGCTCCACAGTTAAGAAGGCAACTCGTGCTTATCCTTTATTTTCCTGCTCCTTTATGTAATCCTTGATGCGTTCCGAATTATCCCATCAGCGCAGTGAAAACATTAAAAACCGATTACTATTTCGCGAAATGCAGCAAACGGCACGAGATTATTGAAAATTTGATCCCTGCAAGCGGCGCAATAATGGTAAGCGGTCAATGTCGCTTTGTTCGTTTGTCCCGGGGAAACTGCATGTAGCAGTTCATAATGGGCACGGAGGCGGCAAAAGCAGGCAGCCGTTCAGGGAATTCCAATTTCTCCTCCGCATTCAATGCGTTCTCGCTGCGGAGCGACGAGGAGAACAAGCAACCGGCCGTCCGGTCGTTTGGGAAAACTGGGCGAGGCCCTTGATCTCAGCAGTGTGTGCCTAGCTGCTGTTCCAGCTATTTCTGTTGCTCCTGCTGGCCGCGCTGCAAGTGTTGGTAGTGAATGTATTGGGGGGCAAAACTTTTCAAAGGCCGCCGCCGCCGTTGCTGCTGCTGCTATTTCTGCCGGTCCCGAATCGCATACGCAAGCCATTGATGTGTTGTGCGGTGTTACGTCGAGCGTGCCGCCGCCGGGTGCGTTGCATAACTGGGAGAGCGAGTCACCTGGCGCTCTGGCCATGGTTACCCCGGGAAGAGCAGCAACTCTCGCTCTTGCTGCTCCTGCTGCTGACGCTGCGTGCTTCGCGCGTACGGCAGGAGTGAGAGGAGATACACACGCACACATCGCCGCCGCCGCCGACACACAGGGGTGAACATCATCGATCCCGTTACCCGTGGCAACCGTGCTGTATATTAGCTTAAGACGTTACTTACATAATGGGGACTTCCGGGGGCCCAAATCAGATTATACTATGCGCGCGCCCCCGTAAAATGTTAACGTTTTTTCTTCTTCTTTTGGTGTGGCTTTTTCCTTCAACTTTCTTTACCTCCCCCCTTTTTTCTGCACTCTATTCAACCCCCGCAACACAACGCTCACTTTTTTGTTTGCTTGTTTGTTTGTTGCTGTTGTACGCGACGCTGCCCCATTGCTTTCATCTTTACATTCCAACGCGCTCGTGCGCGCGCCCCTTAAAGTTTGCCTCCTGCCAACCTCATCATCATTGGCAAAACGAGCCGACGACGGTAATGATAAAAAATTACGCAGAAACGGTTTTAGAGGCCGTCAAAACTTTTCTCATATTGCAAATTGCGGACGCAAACCTAAGGAGATATTAAGATTAAAGTCTACGGGGCCGCAGTTGGTGCGAGTGAATTGCGTTTATTTGCTTTACAGCTTGAGTGTTTGCTCGCAAATCATGATTATTGCGATAATTGACAGAGCATCGCGACGCCGCGCATTATCCAATGATCCGGCTCGCGTATCGTGGGCAGCATCATCGCAATCACAAAGTTTGTCGAATGTCCTGTCGTTGACAGGACGCCTCGACGTTCGGCTGTTTTGTACAGTGGACATAAGTAAGTATGTCGCTCCACTAAATCAGACCGTTTAATTGGTATCATCCAAATCTAATTACAAAACCAAAAGAATTAAACTAAACCGCATTTTTGCATCATACCAATCTGCTTACCATGGGTACCACATCATATAACACTTTAGGCAGAGATTCATCTAAAGCCATAGTTGAATAATTCCACCTGGCTGCATCCAAATACAACCCATAGACATAAACTCCATCAGCAGGAGGTTTAAAGAAATTCTTCTCCTTTAAGGGTTCATAATCAAATGCCAAGAGATCAATGGGTATTGTATACTTTCTCGCAAAATTCTGTTGGGCGCCTGTGAGAAACGCTTGGGTGAAGAAGAACCCAGAGAGCCAATAAGTATTTGGTGGTCCATTATCGTACCACTTTTGCAAGAATTCTAATCTTGCTAGAAAGTCAGTCACATAACTACCCAAAGGTTTCATTGAAGGGTACGAAACTCCTGCCCACATTTTGGGTATTTTACCAATGAGCATACTGGTAACCACCTCCTCCAAGTCATAAGACATTACAATTAAACCTAGAAGACAAAACAAACGATCAAAATTTTATCAAAACTATAAAAAGTGGTAAAAACAACCTTTGATGGCCTTTTTTACGTTAATCAGACTCGTCCGAATAACCGAGAGCAACTTATTGAACCTCCCCATCTCCTGAACGAGCACCGTATTCATGCTTTGCGAATACGACGTGGGGTACTTGACCATCGCGCCTTCGCGATCAAAATTCGGCGGAAGTTTGGCGAGTATGTCAGTGGCGACGTCCATTAGAACTTCGTCGGGCGTTTTCTCACTCGACGACGACGAGAGGGCATCCTGTGCGCATGAAATTAGAATCATTTTTTGCATCACAACCTTTCGGGGTTATTGAATGTGTTCACACCGCATGTCAAAGAGTGAGTCATTAATTATAATAATGCTGATGGGCAATGACAAAAAGCGCGTGACGATGATGGAGTGAGTGCAAATGCAGCAAAAATAATTAGTTTTGCATGTGATCTCCTTTGTACCTTGCAGCGTTGCGGGCGGATGCGAGTGAGTGATTTGATAAAGAATTTATGATTTAAAAAGGGCTACACAACCCCGCTAAATACATTTTGGGATGAGAGCGCAGCACGCTGAGTGCCAGCCCCTCCTAATTGCATAGTCAAAAATCCAAAACTCTCAAAGTGATTAGAGTCTCCATATCGAGCGGACCACGCGCTTCGTTTCAATATTCGAAGGGATGAAGCGAATGATGCAAATTTCACAAGCATCCCCTATTCGAATAGCAGCGCGTTCGTCAATAAACAATGAGCGGGTTCATCGTAATTACCCGCACTCCTACGCATTCGCATCCCCTTGCATGTGTTCGCTATTGTATCAATGCAACACCGAATCCAAACCAAAACCAAATTTACCGTTTGCACACTCAAAATATTAGGTTTTGCATAACTTAATTACCTGCCATGCTATTAAATCCTTGTCGTAATTTGTTTAGAAACGCAAGCAGAGAAAAAGAACAAGAAAATGATTAAAACTTGGCATCGTCGTAATTCCTTTCAAACTTTTATCTTTGTCGAGAATACACGCGTTCGTTCGCCTGGCGAGATCAAACGACGTTCATTAATTAAAGTTTACTTACGACTCGATCCTAATTGCGTTCGACGATAGAAATAGTCGTGAAAAGCAGTTGTTGAAAGAGAGAAAAATTAATTTCTTTTTGCTAATGATGTAAAACGGGTAGACTGATCGGAACGTAATGGGAGTTAAAAGAGTGTGAGGAGATGAATGGATAAAGGCATAAAAGTGGAGCAAATTTTACGCGACACTTGCCTGTGTAAGCAGCAAACTGGTAAACAACAGGTCCGTCTCTTGTTGATCTTTCATGATATCGGCGTTCTCGTTCATTCCAAACACTTCCGGATGCGTGATCAAAGGCAGATTACGCGTGTAAGTCATAAACTCTTCGTACTCTTTCTCGTTGGGACAGTAATATAGCCCTGCGTAAATCGTCAAGTAATATTTTGTCAAAAACTGAACTTTAACTATCTACCGGAAACATCAAAAGCGTACGTTTCCTCTTCAACGATCGCCGGACAGTAGAACTGATTTAAAATCGTGCGCAAACAGCGACGATCCCAATCGTCGGTGACGCGTCCTCCGTAATTGCACTCTCCCGTTAAATATCTTAATGCTTCGTATTGAACGTCCTGTAATGGAAAGAAACGCAAGCGAATATAAAGACTTTTTGTTGTGTGTTCAGAGTGCGTAAGTAAGTAAAATTAAAACGTAATCCAAAACTCACTTCGTACTCGTCAAGGAACATGTGCAGCTGCATGACGCTAATCCGCAAGTCGGTCTCGTTGAATTCGTACGGATTATTCCAACCGAGGGGCCCGAATTTGCGGCGCTCCTGGACAAGCGCGTGGAAAAAGCACAGTCCGTAGAGAAGCTTCTTAAAGTTGTCACTCTGCTTGCAGCTCTCGAACCATTCGAGGTTCGTTAGCGGGTCGCTCATGTACGAGCGTATGATATTCGCGCGTAGACCTTTCGGCGGTTCGTTGGTCATCTTTACGCCGTTCTGCAGGACCAAAACGGGGAAATGCTCCGCCGGATACGACGTCAGCCATAGGCGAAAGTCCGGATGGGTTGTGTCAAGCGCGAATCCTTCACAAATCTACAGAAGGGATCAGAAAAAATTGAAATGATAATTTACAAAACGGAAACGTACACGCTCCAAAGTAGGCATCCAACTTTTGGCAAGATGGCAATTTTGCAAGACGACCCACGACCCAAACTTGACGCCCTCATTGATCAGACTGACCGCAATCGGACCCTGGCCCTGTCCCAGCGACAACGAGTGCAACCGACTGCCATAGCCCATATCTTCAGCAAACTTGAGCAAAATGGCAGTTGGATCCGCACCCGGCGTAAGGACAAAGATCAGTGGCACGGTACATTGCGAATCCGCGTACGATGATTGCAGGTCAAAAGGTGGCGGTTCGATATACGCCTTACCAAGGTGTTCTGAAAAGTTCCAGCATAAATTCAACCCCTAAACCTTAACAGTTAGTAGCCACTAACCACAAACAAATTCCTGCGCAGCTGGAGTTATTTTATCAGGTCGTATTACGCGCAAAACAAGCAGACGCTGAAAAATAGTTAACTTGGTCTGCCAATCGCCAGGCAGTAGAAACTTGTGTGGCTCGCCGCTATCAAACATATCTTTCCACGCGTTAGTGTTTGCAGTAAAATGTTGTCTCAGTCCTCTGCAATAAATATTTTAATACTTTAAACAAATAAATCTAAATCCTGTCATACTTATATGCCGGATAATTTTCAGACAAACGACACAATTCATCCCAATTCTTCTTAATCAGCCAATCCGTCGGATTCTGGTTCTTATTCTCCAATCCCACACCGCCTGTCAGCAGAAACATCCACTCCGCAATGTCGATTTCATTGTGCGACTTCATTAAATTGACATTTAGCAGAATCGAAAACAAAAGCTTGTCCTGCAAAGCAGACGAGTGCATTTATAACTAAGTATCTCAACCGCAACGAAAAGTTGTTACTACCTTTTCGAACAAACTTCGACAAATATTCACGTACAGCGAGTACGTGAAGTACTCCTTGAGGATGGCGAGGCGTGCGGGCACGTTTTCGTTCGGCTCCGTGTTCTCAATCGCCGCAGTGAACAGATTGACAAACCAAACAAGCGAGTATTGGTACATGGGATCAATACTCGCCAAATCGGCGATCGTAAAGAAAAGAATCGCCGAATGAATCGCAATCGGTCGATACTCCAATCGCGCCACATCGATCTGTCGTTCGGTGATCTCAGACGTCGCTTGTTTGCTGGCGATTTCGTTAGCGAGCGATTTGGACGAGCTTAAAATCGTCACACCCGTCTCGTCCTCGAGTATATTGCCCTCGGACGTGCTGAGCACTTCGAGTATCTTGTCCTCTATCTCCTTCAGCAGCCGCTTGTTTTCGGCGCCCTGTATGATGAGCGCATTCTTCTCCGCTTCCAGATCCGGCCGCTCCTTGGCGACAACAATGCCGAGCAATTGATCTTCGAGTCCGACGGACGTGATCATAAAGTTCACCAGCGTCACCTTGACGGCGACTTCCGGCAGGTAATGAGGATTCCGCATCTTTGTCGTGATGTAGAAGCGAAAGTTCTTATTGTACTCGATGATGGAATCGCCCAGCTTGAGACACAGCGCGCCGCTCTGTTTGAACGTCTGCTGTGCGAGTATCGGTTCCAGGATCGCATCCAGCTCTTCGCCGATATTCTCGAGCAGGACCTGTGTATGTGGCAACAGCGGGAGAGCAGGGAGCAAATTTAGATAGATGCAATGTTTGCGCAGAGAAGCAGGGAGGTAAATAAATAGCGAGAGAGTAAGCAAGCAAGCAAGTAAGCGGTGTTTACCGGCAGTCCAAATTGGATTGCGTTTTCCAATGTGCGCACGTAATCCGGTTGATTTAATCGAATCGTCGAGAGGTTGTTCGGTTTCTCCATATTTTTGGTCCACTTGTTTGCCTGCCCTTGAGGGTCGATCATTAATGCGTATCTCCTTGCATTTCTGTAACACCACAAACCAAATACATTTAGTCCTATTTACCCTTAAATGTGCCGCGTTATCTAATATGCCATCATGTTATTTGCTGCTCAATTTCGACAGGATAATGCTGACGTATTATTTACTTGATGATAATGCCGTTATCAATGCTGAAACTATCCGAGGGCAAACCGTCAATATTCCACTGACGAATAACGACCGGTTCGCCGAGCACGGCGGTGAGTTGAAAGTCCTGGGCGCAAACGATTTCATAGCTTGTCAGCTTCGCAACCCAGGATTCGATCTGTTTCTGACGGAAGAGCATCGTGAAAGGACCCAAATAGGCAACGACGGCGGAGCTGATGAGAACGTCACCTGTTTCGAAAAGCAAACGTACAGCACACGAGGAGAAAAACAACAGCAAGTTGCATTTGACGTTAAAAACCTGTTAGAACGAAATACTTCTCGCCGAGCGACTTTGCCGCGGCGCTCCATCGATCCTTCTCGCCCCCCAAGCCGCCAATCAATTCTTCGGCCCGCTGCAGCTTCAGCGCGCACAAATCGGCCTCGTCGCGCAACTTCTGATACTTTCCGTTCTCCTCGTCGAAGATCTCCTCCAGCTTGGCAACGCGCGCCTTCGCTTCAGCCAATTGCGCCCGTTTCACGTCGAGCTCATCTTGCGCTTGCTGGAATTCGGCTTCGGCAGCCGCCAATGCAACCTTTTTCGGTGCAATCACTTTCGCCACCTTATCGTACTTTGAGATAGCGATCGTCCACTTACACAAACCCTCTGCGGCCGTTGACGCCGTCTTGATCTTGTCTGGATCAAAGTTTGGATCGTGTAGAATTTGATCTGTCAACTTCTGCATCACCTTTAGTGGTATATTATCTTTATCAAAGTTAATCAAATTCTCCAGGAATTTCATATCACCCAGAACGCGTTTAGAAGGTGTCCAATAGTCATCAACGGTGCCGATGCCATTGGGGGCGGGCACTTTATCTGGCTTAATTTCTTTCAGTATACAGATACCTTCCATTACTAATTTGACACCTTTTGGTGGATTTTTCATCGTTTTTACAATGGTAATATCAGCCGGTGTTAGGGTGTTCAGTGCAGCCATTGCTGCTTCAAGAATTGGAAGCGCCTCTGCCAAGTTAGCATCACATTCATCCTTGATAGCTTGCGCTGCTTGTGCAACTTCATTAGCCACCGCTTCATCTTCAGTAATGTGCGCCTCTACAATTGCGGCTTCGGCAGACTCGGCTTCGACTTTCACTAGAGTTGCTTGCACAGCTTTCGCAGATTCCTCCAGTGCGGGTTGCAGAGCTTCAAGACTTTCTTGCATGACGGAAACTTCTGCCGCCGCAGATGCTAATTTTTCCAAGCCAATCACATACCGTCGTTTACCGGATACAACCTCCCTAGAGTAAAAAAGAACAAAATATCAGCTGTTGCCATAACAAACATAACCTATTTGTTTACTGTCGTTTGCGATCCAAAAATGTCTTAAACGTGTTAATCAATTCCAAGTATGATGTTGGAGTTACATAAGTTTTGCGGCCTAATCGAGTGAAAAACTCATGGGAAAGTTCTTCTGTGGAAGTGTGAAAAGTTTGGCACATGTCGATACAGACTTGGCGTTCTTTCACTGGAAGATCAACTTCGCCCAGAAAACGTGTTGCAACAGCAATTAATGCGTCTTCAGGCCATGGCTACAAAAATTATCTTTACAACAAGTTGCACAATCAAAACTAATTCATAATCACCTGGAACCAATCGATAGTACAGCAATTGACAAGAGCAGGAAACTTTCGCAATCGTATACGAAAACCATCACCAATTGGAGACATTGTTAGTGAGATGTGAAGTTGTTCTCGGACAATTTGTACGAAAAAGTTAAACAACGCCACGGGACTTCCATCCGTTTGCATGCTGCGGTCTCTTTGCCGGTCGAGTTGTCGCATTTTCTCGCAAATCTCCACTCGATCTTCCATCGGGAACAGATTGGGCACTTCGCCCGAATTCAGAAGATTGCTAATGTCTTCCAAGAAAGATTCCTCTTTCAGCTGAGTATCTGAGAATAAAAAGATACCATGCTGATCCGTAGCGCTAGCTTTTCGAAGAATATGTCTTAAATCTTCAAACCACTCTGTTCTACCATACTGCCTCGTGAGTTCAATTTGAAATAGTTCATATTCAGAGATATGAGTTGCAAGAGTTGTCAAAGATTGTCGTCCTGAACCCCCAACGCCAACAAGAAGTGCATGACTACGAGGTTGCTTCACAATTCGACAGATTTTCGACAAATGCTCAATGGCAAATTTAAAAAGAACCAAGTTCATTGGCTTCTTAGACATGTTGTTATATTCTCGCAAGTAACCCTCGACAATTTCCCGAAGCATTTTCAAATCCAGTACTTCAGCATAAAACCTTTGATCCGCTTTCGGATTCGCAAAGTCGCAGTAAACCAAATTTCTGAGTTCACTCTCTCCAATCTGAAAAATACATAAAAGTTATCGTAGTTTCTGAACTAACCAACAATCTGCGTGTTTTACCATTTGAGTTTCAGGGGTGGCAAGTCGTCCAAACATAACGTTCATATCCTCATTGAGATATTCTTTGCTAATTTTATGCAAAGTGCCGATAAGCCAATTCCGATCTTCCTCATCGATGAGACGATCGCAGTAGACGCGTAAAACTTCATGCACCCAGAGGCGTTTTATCGCCGTCAAGCTTTCCATTGTTTCGGGAACGGATAACAGAACTCCCTATGCACACGCAAACACACACATAAGTTTAACTTTATGTAACTGCAAGTTTGAATATAGTTTAACGAGTTTGCGCTCGAGATTTGGGAGTTGGTGAAAAATGAAAGGAACTTACTTGTATAACTCGGGAGAAGTCTCGCAAATTGTACAAGTAATGCGACTTGGCCGGCGTTGGCAATAGGTTCTGCCGACTGAGTTTGTACACTAACAATGTCGCACTCACAATTTGCTCGATGCATGGATCGAACTCTTTGGAAAATCCGCGCGTATCCAAGTGCCAGAGCATAATTTTGCTGAAAATGTTTATCATCACCGAATCGTCAAATTCGTCAATGCAAATATGATTAAAGTGCCTGGCAAATCTCGGCGTGACTGTATTGCCACCGGAAGGTGGTCCCATTGCGGCGATAAATTGAATATCGATCAATTTCATCGGCACAATTTCCTTCAAATCGTACCAAATTTCATGATCAAACCATTGACGTAAAAGTTCGATGGGTGGCTGTGCTCCATACGTTTCTTTTAGAGGCATACTAATATCATCGACAAAAAACACTGCCTTTTTGCCCACTGGAGGACCATAAACACCCTTCCTACGTTTATCCAACTTACTCATAATAATATCTTGTGTTTGATTTGCTGAAGTTTGCGCTGAGAACGCCATAAATGTTGCCTTATAAATATTTGTATCGTTTTTCTTCAACAGGAAATTAATAATATAGACGGATTTTCCTGTTCCTGTTGGCCCGACAACCATGAGGGGCTTATCGTGCTGCACCAAATATTGCATTAAGGCAATATTCCGTATCGTTTCAACTGTCGGTACAATAATTTGATTCACCGGAATATCTCGTGGAATTAGCGGTTGCATATTTAACTCATCTCCCCAAAGTTTCCATTTGCCTTTGCCCTCTTTAATGTATCGATAATCGAACACGGTTTCGTTGATAGGAATAACAAAAATATAAGGTTTTTCCGGTTTCTCTATAGTCATTGGCAAATCTAATAAATTTGCTGTTGTTTCCGGAAACTTCTTGTCAAGCAAGCCTCTAAATAATAAGTTGAAATTCTTTCTGCTATCTGCATCGAGTGTACCACCTAAGCCCCAAATGCAGGAGAAAAAGAATGAACCTTCAATTTGGGCACGCTTATCCAAATCATTGAGGTTCTCAAGGAATTTTTCATCTCTAAAATCATCCAGAAAGCAGTCAAAAAACCGCATTGTTGATACCATTAAATTGGATTCCGGCATGGGACACATTTCTTTTAAGGTACCTGATTTCTTAATCAACCACAACAACGGGTAAGAGAAACGCACAAATAGTCCTTCAATTATTCGACGATCGAAATCATTAAATGAAGCCGGAAGTGTTTTCATCCATGACGTAAATATCGGCTCCCATCCCAAGGATACGGGATCAAAGTATATCATACCACATCGGGAAACTGTTGCTGGTGAGGCAACTTCAAGATCCATAGGTTCAAAAATTAAATTCATCTGCGGAGACATTTGAATAATTTCTCCTGACATGAGACAGAGTTTCTTGTTATCATCCAGTACGGTATTCATGTTTTCTATCCAAATTGCATCAACTGGTCCATCGAATAGCAGCCATTTGCGGTCTTCAGTTTGCGACATTGCCATTGCTCGAAAACTCACAGCTAAAACGCCATCTGACCATTCGTGAGACACTAGATCAAATTGTCCATACAGCTGACCCATTGTTATCGACTTTGGATTCATTATAGTGTAAATCGCACGATGTTCATCCATTCCACCACGTTCTTCAACAAGTGCGAGTGCATCAGCTAAGACTCTGTAGCAAGATGTCTTACCTCCAAATGGATATCCCACAAGCATAAGTCCATGACGCACAATAATCATCTCGTATAGCTGTTTGATTTTTTCTAGGAAAAACTCGGTCATTTGAAGATTCATTGCTTGGCATGTATCATTGACGGCTTTAGTAAGAATTTCGTAGTCAGGTTCTGGGAGAATAACACCGGGGAAAAGATCAGATGTAATTCCTTGAAAGAGTGGAACATCTGGTACTAAGAACTTAGCCAAATTTACATCCTTAATTGAACGCAATACTAATATATCTTCGCGTTCATCAGGATATCTCAGTTTTAAATTACCCGCTGCTCTCAAAACTGATTTTACTGCTCTCATACCATAATCATAATGGCATTGAGAAGACAATTGCTCAGAGCATAGACGATATGTTGCAACAATCTTCACTGAGAGTGGTTTAGCTGTGAGGAATCCATATGAATACAGTTCAATTTCAGAAATCAGTGCATAATCTGGTACCATCATAGCTACAGATCTAAAGAGCGCCTTCAAATTATCTGGTAATTCGGATCTTCCTGCATAACCAGGGTTCATAGTAATAAACACAGCACATGTGGGATCCAATGTCAGCTCAGTACCTTCAAATATCAATTTCTTGTTACCTGAGTTGATACCACGCTGAATAGTTAAGATTTGTTGGGCAACCACAGAAAGTACCTCAAGATCAATGCGGTTGAATTCGTCAAAACAAGACCATGCACCACATGATGCCAAACCCTTAAAGAATTTACCCAGCGCAATATAATCCAAGCCATCCGAGCAATTAAAGACCACGCATTGTTTAGCAACAGCTTTCGCCAAATCTTTGGTTGTTTCCGTCTTGCCAGTACCGGCAGGACCTTCAGGTGCACCTCCAAGGTGTAAATGCAATGCACCGAATAACGTTCGATAACACCTATCAGTCAATGGTGTTATTACCAATCGTGGTGTGTTACCCAAGTATTCATAACCGTACATCAAAGTCGAGTTGATCATTCGTGTTGCCATATCATTACTCTCCCAATAGTAACGCAACTGACAAAGCCAGGTGAAATCATATACGTTGCCAACTTCAACTGCAATAAGATCACTAAGAACGTCTCGTGCATGTACGTCGAGTACCACTAAAGCCCCAAGAGTTATTCGGTTTTGTGTGCTAAGTCTGCCACGAACTAAATCGACAACCTTGGATATTTGTTCATTAGACTTATCCCAGTACGCTCTCAAAGCATCAACACTAACTGTAATTGCAGCTGTAACTTCCGTTGTCCAGTAGCACATTGCCACGCATTGCACGCATTGACCAGGCCACGCAAGAACCCATGCGTCACGAAGCGCCTTCGGGTAATTCTCAACTGCAAGTTGTACCATCTTGTGTACTGATTTTTTCATATCAATCTCTAATTCCAGCAACCACTTTTCAACAGCACCTCGTGCAAGTTTAGTTTCGATCGGATCCACTAAGGGAACCAGTTCACCTTCACTAGACTTCATGGTAGTTACAACAAGATCATCAGTAAACGCTAACTTTGCAATGCCCTCGAAGCACTTCTTCAAGTGCGGTTGTACTCTTGTTGGATCCTTTGTTTCGGAGAGAATTTCTAACAGCTCATCATTGGACAAAAAGAAGAATCGTGGGAAGTATAATCGCTTCTTTTCCAAGTAGTCGTTGAGTCCTTTCTGAATAATTTCCAGAAGACTGTTGCACTTTTTCAGACGTTCAGACATTTTATCTATTTCAACCACTGATAATACTAGCGGTGCTTCAGAAACAGTTCTCATAATATCTCTCCATACTTTGTCGACTGCTGTAAACCTTCTTCCTTCCTCTGGCATTTGTTGTTGAATGTCAGGCGATGAAAATATCGGTTCAAGATACATCCAAGTTGCTTGTACCTTAAGCCAATCATCCAAAATATCCTGTAGAGATACCATAATATTCTCCCATTCCCTAAAAGCAATATTCATAATATAATTATCAAATTACGTTAGTTTCAAGTAGATATATCTTACAGAATTTCATCTTCAAATGGCTTTATGTACGGCGAATTCTTCATTGTTTGTGTCTTAACAATATGATCATCAAGTAGTACTTGAATTTCATCTACAGCGGACAGAATGAAAGTGCCTGTATCCTTGTAAACCAAGACGGAGAATTCGACGCCTTCCCATTCTCCCTTCATCTTCGACAAGCCGCGCTCCAAATTGCTTTCCTTGCTCGCTGCTTCAGAAATTTGCTCAAACTTGGATAAGTATTCTTCCAACTGATAATCAATGACTTTAGAAAGCGTTAGATTATCATCCACGATAATAGGAAATCCAACAATTTCGGATATCTTTTCCCAATGACGTGCTTTCATACCAGGATTGCCCAACGTTTGAATAATTGGCATAAATTCTTTGAAATTTTCAATTTTATCTCGCATAATTAACGCTAAATTATATGTTGCAGGTTTTTCAGCGAAGAACTTTTCCAGCTTATAGATAGTCCGGTAGAACTGTCCCACTTCTGCATCGATTGTTTCGGGATCAAAGCTACCAACTTTGGAGTTCATCCAAAGATCATATTTCTTGAGAAATTCCGTGGCATTATCGTAGAGCTGCTTAAATGGGCGCAGCTTATCGTACGTTTGTTTGCGAATTGGGTACTGCGATAATTCGAAACCGAATGCTGTTTCCTCTGCATTAAATGCGTCAATTATTTCTAATGCGTTAAGCAGTCGTTTATCCAATTGCGTTGCGCGCTTATGATATTTAGGCAGCAGCTCCAAATCGCCGTTGTATTGCATTTCCTCAACAAGACTCGAGTAAAGTAGGAGTTTCTCTTCAAACTTAGCAATGCGTTTGGTAAGAAGTGCTTGAAACTCTCCAGTTTTATTCTCCACAAGATATTTGAAATCGTCAATTGCTCGATGACCTAATAAATAACTAAAAAGTATATTTTATTTAATATCCTACTTATCACCGTGATTTACTAATTACCACCAAAATGTGTTATTATTTATTTTCATCTGCACAGGAGTGAAAATGCTATGATCCGAGAGAAATATAATATTTCTCATTACATAACGTAGACGATCTTCCATTTCGGAAAATATAGTCTTGCGTACATTCTCTATAAACGCAATCATTTTCATCAGTTCCTGAGTGTTGTCTGGAATTGTTGAGGCACGTTCCATTATATTTTCATACTCTTCGCCCAATCTGTTTTAATTAAACATGAGGTAATATTCAATAACAAATACGATGCTAAGCTATATAAACTCACTGTTTGCACTCTGCCTGATAGTCATTAGTCATGCGTTGTACCAAATGATCCTTAAAGTCGGTAGCAGTATCCACCAAATCTAGGATTAATGCACTTCGGTCAATATCATACATGCCAATCCGTATACGATGTTCCAAATGCACTGGAATCGCGTCGGCAATATCCTTGTAAGTAATAATTTTCTCGCAATATTCGTCGAATGAATGATCTTCGCTCAAAAACGTTTCAATATCATTCGTGCATTCACCGTTAATTAATGGCATGTATTCATCAAAGTCATGCACTTTTAATTCGGGCAGAATGCGCTGATCGTGTAGAAAATTTATCAAGTCCTGTTTGTAGCGTAGAATTACGTCTTCCGGAATGACAGGCTATATTCAAGGATGTTAAAGATAGACGCATTTTTCTGGCGAAAACTTTGCGACTTACGTTTAAAGTGGGCACTGCTTCCTTTGTGATGCTGTTGGGGAAGACGTAGACTTCCACGCGAGGAAAACTCATAACAGCTTCGATAATGTCGTCAATAACTTTCAGCAGTGACTCGCGAAAGTGCTTGAAAGGCGGATCGAAAGATAAAAAGTTGACTTTTAGAACGAAGTTAATCAAAAATCCACGATTTTTCTGCACACAGAAATGACAGAACATAAGTAAACTCTAACATTCTTCTTGTTAATATTACCTTTATGTCAGTTGTATATGAGCAGAAATCATCCAGAGATTTAAAACAAAGAGATTGCATGTTTTGTGTCATAATGACAGCCACACAAGAGAAAAACCTCTTTAGTTTATTTGGTGCCGTTGGAATTTTCTTTTTTGCCATGCCATTGATAAAAATGTCAACCACAGTCTTGTAATAATTGTTAATAAGCATTTCCTTACCGCGTTTGATGTGATCAGACATGATCCAATTAAAATCGACAAGTTCAATAATGCCCTTTCGTTCCTGCAAGGCCTCAACGTTGATTAATCGGAAATTGCTGCAAAGATATCGCGTTAAAACAAGGCAGAATAAATATATTTTCTTGGTGTTTTACTCGAATTTGGAGAACCATAAGTCGACCATTTCCACGATACACGGATTGATGATATTGATTATTCGATTTATGCGATTTACATTGAAATCGTAATTAGGCTTCCAGATGATACTATTACGCTCACATTCTTCGCGTTCTTTGCTCAGAGTTGCTTCATTTACGGTCGGAGCATAATAAGGATTCGTAAGAACAAAGTCAACAATGGATTTTTTCACTGCCGTATTAAAATCTTCTTTGACTTCTTTGATAACTTCTTCACGTGTTTTCTTCCACTTCTTGTACTTTGATGGTACTAACATGAATATCCTCGCTAGAGTTGACTCTTCAATCGGGGATACATATTTATCGTCGATGCCATATCGGATATAGAAATAATAACGTAAAATCTCCTTCTCATCGTTCGAAGGGACGCGTGCTGTGGGATCAAAGGGACCCTCATGACCAACGATAATCTGTACGAGCCGATTTCGAAATTCTTGACGCTCGCGACGTAGTGCAGTAAAAGCTTCCATTTTCTGTCTTTGTATCTCATCTGAAACGAGTACGTTTGCCTATAAATAATAAATTTATGCGCAAATTAAATGCAACCTTCTTTCTGCCTTTGGCGAAGCTTCTTTCGGTAGGTTGGATGTCCCGATGCGAAAATGGGCACAAGTATTTGCGGAGGCAATTGAAATAATGGAGTTGGTCCAATATTAAAATCGGCGGGTTGTGGGTAATTCGGAATATTGAGAGGTCCATAGCGAGCTTCGACGCGCGCTCTAATTTCCTTCAACTTTTTAAAATATTTCTGCCCCTGTACTTCTCTGGGATGCATTTATAATAATTATTTATTAGTAAAACTGTGTATAAATATTTAAGCAAGTATTAAAAGTGCATATACAACATATTTCACTGACACTTGCTAACAATATTGATAAAACTTGCGCGTTATTCTGTTGCTATAGTAACCATATAAGTGAGTGATGAAAGTTTTGTTAGTAAACTTCTAAGTCTTAATTAAAATATGAATTTTTATAGAATAAATAAAGAATATCATTGGTCGGTAAATTTATCGCTATCATGTGAAAGACGATAGCTATTTGCATTTTTAGATCGAATCTCATAAAGCATATACTGCGGAACTGATACTAACTCTTAACGATAACGACGTATCTATTTTTTATCTACAAAAATACGGGGAAGTACCTATGTGTAGTATCATTACGCCGAACTATCGTAACTCTTGCGGAATATTTTGGCATCGCAGAAGATTCTTAGCCGTTATTCTAATAGCGTATTAAAGAAATAGAGCGCAAAGAAGAACCACTTGGAACGTAACCCTTTCAGACATTTGTTGATCATTTGGACCGTTTTAAATTACGGATGGGACGAAATATTCAACCGGATATAATATCACCTAAAACCGTAAATCCGAATCCGTCATATTCTATTATTATCTTCTTCTTCTTCTTGCTGACCGAGACTGGAGTCGTTTTTGTTATATTACACCTCCTATATTGATGTTGAAATTTAGCCCGAAACCCAACTTTTGAGTGGAAGTCCTGGGAGCTTTTTTCTTAAAGGTCTCCCGTTAATGCAAATTTGTGCTAAACAGTTGTTTTTTCATAAAACATGGTCGTGCCACATTCCTTTTCGTATTGGTACCCGTTTATCATGTTTAACGGATATTTTATATTATGTTTTATGTTAGTATTTAAAACATTATAATATTAAATTTTTAAAATTACTATCTGGCAATTCAATAACAAATATGAACAAAATAAATTACAAAATTATCAAAATTTTCAAACTTTTGCAGTACAAGAAGTTGCCTATATTGCATCCATCCGCAAGGTAATGTGAGGTTGGTAATGTGAGGTTAACAAACACAATTCCGAATCGTGGAACTTACTGATTTCCCTAATTGTTTTGTGAATAAAATTTATGTTGCAATTGTGAAATTATTAATTAAGGTAACTAATAATTTTGTTTTATATTCGGGTTATCAAACCTGTTCACTTAAGCTACTTTTCAATGTGTTTATAAGCTTCTTAAGGGAGTTGCATTATCCATAACTTTTTATCAAACTTCTTTTTTAGATGTTTGCAAATTTCATTATTAGGCGATTGCATATTGGATGCTCCTTATATTCCACCCAAACTTCTGCTTTGGCAGCTCTTAGGAAGAAAACTGGCTACACATTTGCAAATTGCAAGAAAGCTCTTGAGTTGCATAATAATGATCTAAACAAGGTATGTTCACAAACCTTATTGCTACAATTCTTATAACTAGTGAGTACTGTTCCAGGCTGAATCATGGTTAAAGGAACAGGCCCAGAGCATGGGTTGGACCAAAGCTACAAAGTTACAAGGCAGACAAACAAGCCAAGGACTTATTGGTGTTCTAACTAATGAAAATGTTGCTGCAATGATTGAACTCAATTGTGAAACTGACTTTGTTGCTCGTAATGATCAATTTCAAGCTATGGTGGACCTTGCTGCCAATGCATGTATACAATCAGCAGTGCAAAACAACTTGACAAACTCTTTAGTACAATTGTCATTTGATGCAGAAGACCTAAAGAGCATAAAAGCAGCTGATGGAAAAACATTAGCTGATCATTTAGCACTTATGATTGGAACTGTTGGTGAAAATGCGTCTTTACGCCGTGCTCTTGTTTATAAAGCAGATGAATCTATGCAATTAGCTGCATATGCACATCCTGCAGGAGTATCAAAGAATAGTACACAGCTTGGGAAGTTTGGTGGTATACTTGCAGTAGCCAAATCACAAGACACATCTCCAAATGTTGATGAAATTAGTAAGAAGTTATGTCAGCATATAGTTGGGATGCAACCAACTAAAGTTGGAACTGAAAATGACATCCCAGCAGAAAATCCAGATGATGAAAAATGCCTTATACACCAAGAATACTTGCTTGATGATAGTGTTATAGTTAATGATATCTTGAAAGAAAACAACTTAAAAGTTGTTGAATTCAAAAGATTTGAATGTGGTGAAGAATCTGTGTCTTCACAATCTCTTGACTCTGTTGAAACATGTCAGTGAACTTGATGCTCCAAGCATGTTATCATAGAAATGTTCATAAATATTGTTGCATGTCATAAAGTAATACTTTAAGTAATAGATGTAAATATAACTTTATAAATAATTGTTTTCTCATTAATGCATCATTTGTCCTTCATTATCCACCCGGTTTCTTGCGTATAATCTATGAATTAAATGAGAGAAATGCTTGTGATGATTTCTGTGTTATACGAGTTCATTCTATTTCATTTAGATGGCGCTATGAGCTTGATTTAGTTTAAATTTGAGACATGCATTTTATTAATATCTTTATAATTATAAGAGATTAAAATAAATTCTGCACTAGCAGAACCATAATCAAATTATCAATTATTAGACATATTATCATTAACTTTTCATAAATATGTCACGCGTTAAACTCAAAATTCCTTTCCGTTTAAAATATAAGTGTTCCTTAACAGGTTTACTGCCATGTCATTCGAATTCGAAGGACATTAAATATTACAGTCAGGCCAGTGTACACAATATAGCATCGCCCGCCCGTGAAGTACCTGAGATTTTCTTACTAAATATGTTTTAATGAAAAATTCACCTTTAATAAAGATTTAGAGCAATATTTATTGTTCATTTCATATTTCCTTTCCAAGAAATTCATCTGTTTAATTCATATGCTTTACACATGTAATGTAAGGTGGAAGACGGCATTCACAAGTGACTTCAGTATCCCGATTAGAATATATCTCTTTATATGTAACTTTCATTGTAGCCCCAATGTTGTAATCGACTCCATCAAATGTACATTTTGGTTCATCTATATCTTCTGCACCGTTATCCTTCACTTCACCCATATTGAATTTACCAGCTACAAATAAAATCAAAAATCTCAAAAACCAAACAATTTCTTCATTTAAAACTTACGACAAACAAAGTCATGAGGGCAGCATAAAGCCTCAGAATCTGAATATTGTCTGAAAACTGGAGCGCATTCGTGTTGAAGACTTCCTGAATAGTGCAATTCCATATCACAAGGACGTCTGACACAATAAGGAGCTTCTAATTTGCCAGTAAATCCTTTCTTGCACACACAATTCCAGCAAGTATCCTTAGGCGTAAATAATTCATTTTCATGGAAAGTTTCATCGCCAACTTTACAGGTGAAATTGCTCTTAAATGGTGCTAAAAATCATATCTTAATCTCCATAATCATGAATCAATCATTGAAGAACTTACGACATTTAACTTCGTCGCAGCATGAATTTAATTCTCCCGCGAAATAACATCCAGGTTTGAAATCTTCCCAGAAACAATCAACTTCAACCATTTTTTCAAATGCACCTTTGCTGGAAGAATAAATAATCTAATAAGGAATTGAACAATAAACAAAGAATATTTAGCAACCTGTGTGGAGTGGCAACGCACTGATAGCCCATATTGCAATGATAACCATTCACGCTTTCCCCATTTTCAATTTCCCTTCCATAATAAAGACATTTACCATCTGGTATGTCATACTTAACACAGTCGTATGTTGATGGACATCCGTCAGAAGCAATTTCTCCTTGTGTACAATTTAATTCGTCATAAAAATTCACGCCAAGCTTATCACATGATGCTGCACCATATGCTAAAAATTGAACACCTATTTTGTTTACTTAATCGCTATGAATTGCAAAAACTTTTTAAATACCATGACTTATGAACGTTGCAATAAACAAAATAATTGCAAACATTCTACTTTGGATTTTTGCACTCAAAATATAAACTTTCGTAACTTTAACTTGATGAGCGTAAGTGAATAATCGACAATAATACTATTCACTTATATATTGCGATAAATATGTTAGGAATGACGAGTTTTCATGCGATTGTATCTGTTTGCACTTGAATTACGATGGAAATTCCATTTTTTAAATTTGCACTGTTGAATGCCAATTCAAATTTCCATAATACGAATGGCATTCATTAGATTTTATATCCTCGCATATGGATATTAATTAATCACAGCTTATTTTTAGATAGATTTGTGCGATGCTTTGGAAATATCGTGTTGCCTATGTTTAACACTTTCGATTAATTTAAACAAACGCCTCAACTACAGCTGTATTTATGTCTCAAGTAGATGCAATAAATTACCTAATGTAATTAAACACTCGTTATCGCTAATATCAACCGCAAACCAAGTCACCTCACCTTGTTAAAATATTTAAAACGCATTTTGTTTTGCTATTTGTTTAATTGTTGCATTCATGAATGTGAGAATACCCTCGAATTGTTTCCCATAATTTTCACAAATTTGTATCATTTAGACGTGCGCTACTGGCGCAAGCCTAGCATTCGTAATGCACCGCCGTGCTGCTCAATAAGAAAATTGCTAGTTTCATGGAAATGTAATTTGTGATTTGCGGCAAAGTCCGTACGCACGTATTGTTTCTTCTATCCACTTGTCAAACCGCGAATTGCATAATCATCAAGTGAGAACATTTTCAATTACACTTGTGTGTTCTTCTTAGTGTATCGCATCGCATTGAAATGCAAATGTACATCGCTAAAACACATGTCTTCAAAGTGGAATTTTCACTTGCAACTAATGCGCGAATAAATAATTAAAAACATTGTGTCACATGCGTTGCACAGCAAGGTCAAAATGTTTTTGGAAAATTCGCTACCGAAATATGCTGTTGTTAATTGCACAATATTGTTTTAGCTCTTTGTTTTGCAATATATTAATTAAACATGGCTGTTGAACGTTAGCTTAATAAGGAACACTTGTAAATAACGACTATAATCATTTGAAATCAATGTCAACAAAAGACAATTACATAAAATTAATCGACAATTGAACAGAAGCAACCATCAATGGCAGAAGTCCTTGCTTCTATCAACAATTAATTGTTTTTATGATGTATTATTTTCTTCAACAAATGTTACACTCACAGCAGAATTTTTATTGTATATCATTTGCATGCCAACTTCCTTCTTGTTGTTGTTTTTGTTGATATCAAAAATGGCCACTTTGCGTGTTAGGATTTGCTGATTTCGTGATAGTGGCAAAATCACTAGTTTTTGCTTCTTGCTATTGTCGTTTGGCAAGTCTGCTGGGGCGCCTCGTTGGCGTTCTGCGCAAGAAGCGAAGGCAGCTGGGCGACGGCAAAGCCGCCCACGTTTGCCTTATTACGCGATTCAGATCGCAACGATTATTTAACGTGGCGTAACCAACGACTGACCAAATTTGGCGTCCGTCTCATGGCAGATAATAGCGCGCTTAAGAATGGTGAATAACTCTTGGGGAATATCTGACTTAAGTCATTTTTCGCTCTTGTAAAGTTGATTGACTCTCTTCCATAATAGTAACCATAAATTGATAGATACATACAGTTATATTTGGATTATTTAAATCGTAGATTAATGCCAATGTGGTTGGCAGAATGCAAATTTAAGGTAGCAACAATCGGACCACTTTGAGCGGAACAATGGCAATGAATAAAATATAAAATAATTAAAGAACAATTAACCACTAATGGTACGTTTTCTTCCATTTTGCGTTACAAGGCATGGTATGTGTGAAAGCACATTTGAAAGGCATTAAAAAATCATTTATGTGACAATCGGTATGAATTTACACACCATTTAGCAAGAAATTTCAATCAGAGTTTGTAATTTTATCCAAATTTCATGCGGGCGACGCCAAAGTGTTAAATGCTTCCTTAATTACTTTTGTGCATTGAATATAAAAGCGATTTTAATGTCCAATGGGTCAGTAGAGTACTTGGAAGCTTTAGCTAGAAAGCCAGCAGCAGCTAAAAATGTTTAAAGTGTGTTCATTACCAGCAAGTGAATTTTTGTGATAAATATTTAACTATTATTTTTGCAGATTACACTTTTATGTGCCTTTGTGGCATTAGCCAACTCAACACCCCTTTTAAGGAACTCCTACGGTCTTCCAATCTTCAAAGTTGATACTGACTATGGAGTACCAAAAGTAGCCATACCTTCAACTTCTTATGGTGTACCAATTGTCCCATCCAGAACTTATGGTGTACCTGCTGATTATCCAGCACCTGCATCATTGCCAGTTGACCCAATTAGTAACACTTATTCCTACGATATCCCTAATGCACCCTACCCACAAGCCGTACCAGAAAAACCCCAAGTAGTTTATGGACCACCACCAACGCCTGCTAATGTATATGGCCCACCGCCCACTGAACGACCAACAACCCCAGCTATTGTTTATGGACCACCCACCACCCCAGCTCAAGTTTATGGACCACCGACCACCCCTGCTAATGTTTATGGCGTCCCGAAAACTTACGCCCCAGTTAAGACCGTCATCAGATTCATCATCCCCAAAACTTATGGTCCACCCGCTGAAGTCTATGGACCACCACCAACTCCAGCACGCGTTTATGGTGCTTTGCCAGTTGTGAAACAGCCGGAAGGCTTCTTTGGTCTGCCAACGCAAAGACCACCAACACCACAACGCATTTACGGTACTCCTTCCCAACGCTACGGTACACCATTTTAAACTACTGTTTTGTTAAAGACTTATGTATTTTGATTTTTATTTATTGTTAATAAAAGAGCTGCTTGTTTTCAAGGACGGTTCTATTACTCTGTGCTGATATTGCTCTTGATGCAAATTTATGCGCGCCGTTGAAAAAATCAGCGTGAGCGTTGCTGCAATCAAAACAAGCGCGTGTGATTGACCAGGATTTCGCCATGTTTCAATCCTTTGCACATTTGTGCGCCGTCACGTCCTGAACTTGAATCGCTGAGACACTTTGTTCTCAGCTTCTAGCGTTCGATATACCTACGTGCTCGCCCATTTCTCGGAGCTGTTTAATTGCTTTTTCTATTAATGATCTATTAATGGTTATTGGTACTCACTTAAAATCGCATAGAATATTTAAAATTTACGAGGTAACTATTTGATAATAACAGACTCAAATATCAGGATTAACATTCAAGCATGACATATTTTATCTAGCCTAAGGGCACAATAGGCCAATAAACCCGATTTTCACACTCATTAACTACTCAACCGATTTCAATAATTCAAAATACGTAGGTTGAATTATATTATTCTGTAGAATACAAAAAAAGTCTGATAATTATAATTTTCGTAATACAAAGGGCCAATGACAAAAGTCATCTGTTATGCGACAATTTTAATTTCTCCAAACGGTGCAATGACAACTCTCATAAACTTGGCATTTCCCAAAAAAAAATGGCTTGTATATGATAACTTAGACGATTTAAAAGTTGGGAGAGATTCATAATTTGCTAAAATGCATATCTTACTTTGCCATAGAGAATGTAATTCAAATTTTGAAACGCGGTTAGTTAGAACTTGAGATATAAAGGTTTGAACCAAAATGTTCTTGTCGGAAATTTTATTTTCAAATCAAAAAAGTCCTCTATGAGCGAAGCTAAGCAAATACCCCTGTTAGAATATTAATCAGAATTTTAAAATTTGAGTCTTTCTTACGCGAAATATATATGACCGGAAACTGGAAATATAATTATTTAGTTCCACGTATTAAATTTTATAGGTTATTATTCGTCTTTAGACACTCTTTGCTTGGGTGTAAATATTTTTCTTTAATCTTTTCGTAGTCTTTACATAATTAATTTTAAATTTGAGAATAGCTTTCGATGCGAACATTCGGTTCATATTTATTCAATTTTTTGGCTAAATTATTGCTAAACGATTGGTCTGATTGAAATAAAATTTTCATATTCATAAACTTCAATACGTATTTTATCAATTAGTATAAAAAAATTCAAAATGTTTTATTATACAATAATATTGGACTTCACCCCATTGTGTCGGGGGCTGAATTTTTATTTGTCTTATAATGTCCATAATCGCGATAGAATAATTTGACTTTTAATCAAAAATAATTTATTCCTACTACTTACAAATTACTCTCGTGACTATGAATGAAACATCTATGAATATTCCATTATTTCATCAAATGTTAGCAAAATATTTGCTAAATAATATTTTTACATAGATAAAAATTGACAAACAATTTTCGTATTACCCAAACACTTTGTCATAAATAAGTGACTCACTTGTTGTTAATTTGAAAAGAATTTTACACAACAAACACGCATCGCAATTTGCGTATTACGTGAATTGCACGCAAAACCAAAAAAAAACGCGCGGATGACATAATCCGGCATCGAGATAAAAGCAAAACAATGATCATTTTGTAATGATGAGCAAATGACAAAATTCAAATTTCATTATTTTCTTTCTCCGCGCACATTGCAATGTGCAAAAAAATGATTAAAAACACCTGATAAATACTTAATTTACTCGGTTGGCAAATGACTATTTGTTAGTTCCTCAATTTCACCATGTGATAAAAGTACTTATCGCTAAACATTTACGGACATTTCTTCCGACTTCCGGCATGAAAGTGTAACATTTGATTGCAACCTGCGCAAATTGTCAACTTCCGAAGTGTTTTAATTGCGTGCGAGTGCGTTTAAAGCCTTTTCTATTTCGTCGACGACGCCGAGACAGTGACTTACTTTTCGGCTTTGCGCATTTTCGAACAGCTGAGCTCATTGCGAGAACTCGTCAGAATGTGTGATCTGCATGCATATTCAACAATCAATGCTGATGATGACGCTCGATGACATTAAAACGCGCATACGATTTGAATGTTGGCCTCGTTTGCACGTGCTGAACAATGGCATGTGTGCTTGCGTACGAAAAGTGAAATATATTTCGTGCACATGCTATTTTCTTGTTACACATTTGTCGTCGTTAGAACAAGAAAAACCGTCTAATTAAAATGCAATAAAATTATCATTAATCACAATAACAACAAAGAGATTGTTGGTTATTCAATATGCAAATATAAACAATTCAAGACTGCCTTTGTATCTTGAGCCTTTTTTTCGTAATTTTCTAAATTAAACTTTTTCAAACTTTTTCAGGTTATGATACAGCTGCTATGCATGTACCTACATATCTAGAGTGTGTAAATTATGATAAGTTCTTTGAACAATATTCATAAAATACGCAAAATATTATTATACACAATCAATTGACGTTGTTATTATTTTTATTCTTGCACTCTTGTTTATTCTTATTGTTGTTACTCATTTGCCTGTGACCTCTAGCACCTACATATGTCATTGCAATAAGTGTTGCAATCAATTTCGTCATCGAAATGTAATTTTTCCTTGTGCGTTGTTCTCGAATAAGAACAACTTGATTATAAACTAAACTAGCGATAACGTTTAACGCTTAAAAATTGACTTCAATTTAGTGTGCTTCTTATGTAAAAATTAAAAAAACTTTAAGACATTGTCTACTCAATAAATTGTCTTTAATTGCATTTTATAAGTACTAGGAATACTTTATGAATCACTAGTTTATCTATATTCTTTGTTGATAACTCAATACATATTACTAATATAACTTACGTTAACAAAAAACGAAAATTATAAACTGAAAATTACTATAAAACTCATTTTTCTAAACATCGTCTTAAAATTGAGATGTGGTCTTATCGTTACAAAATGCATCTATTAATGAAAGAATGAAGGTACATTTAAAGAGAGTTCATTAGAAGAAATGACTTAAATTGGTGTAACGAGTACAGAAGAAAGAAATTGCACGTAGTGCTTGAGGAAAGAGCTCATTTGAATGTGATAGCAATCACTGCGTTCGTTACCATTCCTATTACTTTTGCGTGGCGAGCGCGTTGGAGACTTTGGCAATTCTGCTCCTGCTGCTGTTGCTGCCGCTTGCAGTCATCATTTGCTGCCGGTGCGTTTCGCGTGCTGCACGTGTCGTCAACTCTAACAAATTGCGCGCAACATTCGCGCGCGCGTACGCTTGAAAACTCATTCTAACGTTGGATGTCATACGCAGTTTTCTTCTCCAACTAATTGACAGTTCACTTTCATTGATCGTTATCGCATAATGCTATATTTATTTATATAAACTTTTGCTTCCTTGATGTCAAACTCTGTCAAATCTAAGGACTACAAAGCATGTATTTAAAATCAACCGAGTAAAGTGTAATTAACTTGAGTACAACTAAAGTTACTGGAAACAGAAAAACAGGACAATAAAAAGCATCTTAGAATAACAAGCAAGAAGGATAATGAAGGCTCCTTATAATGCCATCGTCTTATTGGTGAGTAATTCTTTGAGTAATTCCTCTTAAGTCATACCCGCATATTAACATTAGCTGTGGTCATTAAATAAAATGATTTTCCATGCGTATTAATTTGTTAAATTCATTGGGTAATTATCCTTCTAGGATTTTCATTAATTTAATGAAATTTAAACGATTAAATGTGATTATTCATTCATTATTCTATCCAGCCAATCAAACAACGAAGAAATAAATGCAAGAAATCTGAAAACATTCCTGTTTTTTCCTTATAAGTACTTGGTGTGTATTCACATTTACAACGCATTGCAATGAAGTGTAATTAAGTATTTTAAAGACCAACAAAAACAATGAAAACAAACAAAAACTAAAGAAATAAATTCCTTGATCAGGATGCGCATTCCATGTATGATTGTTACTTTTAAATGAATCAAAAAAAACTTTCTTTAAATTAACCGAAAAATTATTTATCATTTATGCATTACGGTTATATAATCACGATTTAATGTTGATGACATTAAGAATCGTTTCACTTTTGCGACGCGGCCTCATTCAAGGAAATCGCATAAACTTGAGCTTGATTCGCATCTCATCAATGCACTTAATGTTGTAAACATCACGAAATCATGTAGAGATTGTTTCACATAATATCGTTCAAGACCTGCAGACGTAAAGAAAACGATAAAATAAAAAATCCTAATAAGGACAAACAACTTGCTATAAATAATGAGCAACTCGTCAATTTCTTCAATTACTTCGCTAATTGTACTTTCTTCTTTTTCTCCTCGTGTCTTGGATCGTTTATTGATCTTTAAACGCTTTTTATACTTTTCGACAAGACGTGAAAGAGTTCAAGTCGTGGGATTCGCGATTGAGAATCTTGAATAATCGTCTGCCTTACTGAAATTTATTGAATTTAAACTTGTTCTGCCAAAAATAAAAACTCTTACGAAATTGGAAAGTGTTTTCTTCACAAAATCTTATGTCTTTTACATTCATTAATAAATATCTCTCAATAATAAGATGTCACAAAATTGCCTTCAAGTTATGCAATTAATTTCAATTCATTTGAATAAATTCCTCAACAGGTGCAACTTGAAATTGAATAAACTTATTTCTAGATTTGTGAAACTCAAATGCGCATTTGTCTAGGTTTGAATTGATTGTTTTGCAATTTGTTAATTACTTGTAATTCTATTTTAATCAGCAGTCAAATAATTGTCTAATGATGACCCACATCCGGCGTTTGAATCGCTTAACCGATATAAATAAGTAATTATTCAGTCGAGAGAAACGGAAGCGTGTTATTAATCGAAAAGTGAAACTTGAATATCATCTTAAAACCGCCCAGGAATCATGCGTAAATATAGCTAATTGATGAACCACTTGATCGCGTGCTTTATTATTTTACTCTCTTTTTGCTCTTCATTAAAGTTACACCCAAGCCAAAAGAAACACGAAATCCATTACCAAAATACAAATTAATGAAAAGTATATTGTTAAAATTTCACTTCTTGTTTCTGTCATTTAATTTCTTCGATGTTAGTTAGTTTTGAACGCGTGTTGTCAAACGATAATAAATTATCCTTTATTGGTTCACGTTTCACTGAACGTGAATGTGTTGAATAAATTTGGGTGATTAATTTCATTTCACTTTGCGATGATATCATAATGATAACGTGCATGCCATGCCTCAAATCTAATATCATGAATTAATTATAGTTCATTTAGTAATGTTTATACCGGATATTTAAATTATTACCAATTGACCAATTCACAATCTTTTATTGTTGATTTATGGTATTTACGAATTGAAATTTTCCATCACAGCTGATTGAATAAGTTTCAAATAATAGTTAATAACTTAATAACTTCAGCCTAATAATTTAACTTATATTCTGTACTAGAAACTTTGTTTGTTTTAGAGAAATGTGTGTCAGATCATATTATTTATTTATTGTTAAAATAGTTGATACTAGCAATATTTAATCTTTAAAGCAGGGGAATAGATGAAATAGTAATTCCCATAATATTCGAACAACTTATAAGATGCATTTAGTGAAGATTTATTGAAGAAACGATATTTTAATTGATTTTGGACCATAAAGTGTACTATAAATTCTGAGTCTGTTTTTTTGGTAAAAAGTCATATTTTATAGTCAGGGAAATGCGGTAACTTTCAAATATGTCCAATCTACATAAATATAAGTAAGTGCAAGCCCGCCACCTATAGGGTATGAGGCTATAAGATTAAGAAAGAAAGAAGGTAAGCGCAACAACGTCTAATCAATGTTTAAAACGCGGAGGAATAGATTATAAAAGCAAAATTTACTATACGAGCCTGACAAGATCAGCAATCACCGATTACACCTATTTAAAATCTGTATAATTTTGTTTCTGTTTCCTCTGGACCCCATGGCTTAACTGCTGGTAGAAATATTAAGAAAATTTACTTACATTTGAACTCAAAACACCATTCCACATCATCCTTTTACTGCTTTCTAGCTGCTTACTTATTAATAAACTCTTTATCGTCTTGCCGCATTTTTTTTGGAAAAATTAGGATTTGCCAACGAGTCATTGAACGTTACCATCTTCGAAGGACTCTTAACTTGCTAAAACATACAAAATCACCTATTTATATCACTAACTACTATCAATAACACCGCACAGAATTACTCAGCGACAACCACACACTGAGAGCAAATATCGCACTGAATTCCTACAGCTGTTAAGAACTGATATTGTTGATAAGGAAGAGCTGATAAGGAAGAAATTCATAATGTAATAGATACGCATAATGTAAGGAGTCGTATAAAATAGCAAAATGTAATTATAAGCATAATATAACGAGTAGTATAAAATAGCTTTTGTATACCGAACCAATGATCCAGTACCTCCTGCGATG